>UFQX01000297.1:499733-556414 GCA_900497675.1 Arapaima gigas | reverse complement strand
CAAAGAAATAATTAACAAATGATTAATATAAACAGAAAAACCATACATTATATAAACACCCACATCTGTGAAAAACTTAACTTCACTACAGTAACTAAAATCTAAATAAATAAACAAATACAACAGCCAAAATATATATGGCTGTCAAACACATACACAATACATATAAATAAATGCTCAAAATAGACAACTAAAGATATAAAAGTGAATGAATAAGTAAACCTACACCTAACATAAAACACGAAGGCACAAAATCCACACACTCTTTTGTCTTAGCTCCGATTTTTTCTTTCTTTTTCTTTTAGCTCTGATTTTTTTCTTTCTTTTAGCTCTGGTTTTTTCTTTTTTCTTTTTTTTTTCTTAGATCTGATTTGCTCCAGTTGTTGGATCCCCTCCAACACACATGAAACGCCTGAATCTCAGCCCTGCAGAAGCTCCCCCATTGCCACCCATTCCTGCTCCGCAGTTGTTTTGTTTTCCATGATACCCATGTGGGTAAATAACTGACTTTTGTGCCCCCTAAACAAGCTGCCCTTTTGCCATCATGTGCTCACATCTGGACCCCAGGCACACTGGGCTGGCTTTGAACCGGCACACCCTTGCTGCTCCACCTTCGGTGGGCCTGAAACTACTTTCCCCCAGTTCACTTTCATGCCCTCAACTCCTCACACATTGAACCTACTGCCAGGAACAACCGGCCTTCGTGTTCATGCAGCAACTTAATCTTTTCATAAACATAAGCAGCAACATCATAAGAAAAATTTGCAGAACCCTGGAATTTTGTTCAAATTCCTGGCTTCCACGCGTTAAGCGCTTCAGCAGTACAACGGTCCCTTTGGATTTACGGTTAAATTTCATCACTTTTGACCGCTTCACTGGCCTCCATACCATGACTTCAAACAGCCACGTTTGCTAATTGCATACAGAAATCACATCTCACACAGAGAACATGAAGCCTCCCACAGAGATACAGCCTGACAGGGAACCAGGCAAGCTGGCCGGGAAGCTGACTCAGCTGGACTTCAGCCACTCACTTCTCAGGAACTGAACCCCTTTGGTTTTTCTGTGNGGGAAGCTGACTCAGCTGGACTTCAGCCACTCACTTCTCAGGAACTGAACCCCTTTGGTTTTTCTGTGCAGGAACAGAATGGAGGCTGTAGAGCTTAGTGCTGCTGAGGAGGTGGTGGAGAAGGAGATGGACAAGGAGGAAGAGGAGGAGAAGGAGAAAGATNCCACTCACTTCTCAGGAACTGAACCCCTTTGGTTTTTCTGTGCAGGAACAGAATGGAGGCTGTAGAGCTTAGTGCTGCTGAGGAGGTGGTGGAGAAGGAGATGGATGGGGAGGAAGAGGAGGAGAAGGAGAAAGATGAGATGGACAGGGAGGAAGAGGAGATGGATGAGGAGAAGGAGGAGGAGGTGGAGGAGGAGGAGGGTTTTTCTCTGGTTTCTCAAAAGACAAGTTCAAGTCCCCTGAAGCAAGATATTAACCATCAAGTGCTCCACAAAACATTTTACAGTGGTGTAACTGTGGTGTGAGACCTTTATAAATGGCATGTTTGTAGGTCCACCTGGAGAAAAGTGTAAACAGGTGGATGAATGTACATCCACAGGTGAAGGTCTGTTCTTCGCCAAAACCTGATCTGTCCCTGTGGTTCGTTACAGTGGCTGTTGGCTGGAGCTCAGAGCAGTGTGGAGAGGATGGACGTTCAGTCTGGTGTCCTGGCAGGACAAAGCAGCAACTGTGACATTCAGAGTGGCTTCACCTCCCTCCACCTCACTCAGGACCGCGATAGCATCCAGTTGCCTGTGACGGCTTCCCAGAACCCGCGTTTTCACTCCTCTGTCACACTAGACCGACAGCAGAGAAAGACCCTGTGCAAAAAAAGCCTTTTTGTTGGTGCAGAAGAGAAGATGGTGATCTACAGAAATCCCAGGTCTTGCATATTTTCCACATTTTCAGTGGAGACCAGTTAAAGCTCCTGAATCAGGGGAGCAGACTCTTCCAGTGGCGTCTGAGGAAAAACAAACCATTCGTGGCAGCAGTTAGGATGCGGGGGGGGGGTGCATTTTTCTTCCCTTTGGAACAAAGTCTGCAGCTCTGAGTTGCTCAGAATTGACAGAACATCAAACATGTTCTTTCAAACGGTCTAACTTTAATCCTGTCACTCTCAGGATGTCTTTGGACATTCTAATCGTGTTTGAGAGGTGATGTGACCCCCTTTGGAATTACTGAACTCAAGATGGCCGCCTTCCAGATGGCATTTACCTGCCAGTTCAGCGTTAGGTCTCTTTATAAAGATCTGGATTGTTCCGGTCTTTCGATTCACTCCGGTGAAATCCAACGTGGACCCAGTTAGTTGAGCTACAGGGTGGGAAGATACACGAAATGAAGGCAGAACTGCTCCGTCTAACTGAACACTGATGTGTAACAACCATTTGCCCATTTGTGCAGCGGAGTTTTCAACTGGGCTTCAAGGGCAGGAGGAAATGCTGGCCGAGGAGGAGATCCACATCCACGCTGGGCTGGAGCAGTTGCAGGATGGAGAAACCCCTCCCTTACACCCTGTCCTTCAGACGGACATCACCGTCCAGCCAGCATCAGGACAAACCTCACAGATTAAATCCAGGAAGGTTCTGGGTGTCACAGAAGCGTGTGCAGCTACACTCCTTTGTTCAGTGTTTTTCCAGTTTATGAGCAATTGCCGAGGACATGTCCTGTCATACATCATCACACACATCACACACATCACACATCATCACACATCATCACACATCATCTCACATCACACATCATCACACATCATCACACATCATCACACATCACACATCATCACACATCATCTCACATCATCTCACATCATCACACATCACACATCATCCCACATCATCTCACACATCACACATCATCACACATCACACATCATCACACATCATCTCACATCATCTCACATTATCACACATCACACATCATCCCACATCATCTCACATCACACATTATCACACATCATCACACATCATCTCACATCACACATCATCACACATCATCACATCGTCACATATCATCACACATCATCACATGTCATCAAGACCCTGTACTGTCTTGTCATCCCCAGGGGAATCTTTATATTTAATCTCTTTTACATGGTTCCTTTCATTCTAAGAAGTCATATAATTATTAAAAGTGTTTTCCTTCTTCAGGACAGCAGTTAAGAAGAGTTGAAACAAGTTGAAAATCCTCAGGAATTTACACCCTCTGCTCTGGAATCTTCTCCAACTTTTCCAACTTTACACACCCAGTTATAAGAGGTCTTCTGTCTCAAGAACTGGGGCGGAAACAGCATTTTCTCAAGTGTGGCCCCCACCCCTCCATCAAACACTGCTGCATATTGTGGGGTTCAGCTTCTGCTCTCCTGGTGGCTTTTCAGCCAGTCTCACATGTTCTTACTGTTCATCAAGACCCTAGGAAAGCAGACCAGGCCAGACCAGCTGCACAGTTAGATTGACTGACGGCCACAGAGGATCTGGTTGTATTTGGTTCACCTGAAGAAAACAAGCGGGTTTCAGCACAAGATGGACCTACAAACCCTTCCCACCACCAGCTAATGGTTCTTCTAACAAAATTAACCTCAGTCCACAGACTCAGTGTCTGCAATTTTTGGAACTGGATCGCTGCATTTATCCTGCGTTTGTGATGAAGAGCTAAAATTCTAGGTTCTGCAGAAAAATTACAGGATAGGAGGCAGGAGGAGGAGGTGGAGGAGAAGGAGAAGAAGGAAAAAGAGAAGGGGGTAGAAGAGGGTTTTTCTCTGGTTTCAAAGTCATTTTAACCACAGCTCAGAAAATGGGCAATAAGGAGGTTTAAAGATTCTGTTTGTATAAACAATTCAGGCCGTTTCCTTCTCCCACAGACTGGTTTCATTCTGTTCAGCTTTTGTGCTCAGAGGGAATGAAGTGGACTGAGGAAGGAAGACTTCAGACAGACTCATCTGATCTCCCTCAAGAGGTTCACAAATTCTCTTTTGGCCCTGAGGAGGTTGTCAGAAAAGTCCACCCATGGCATCACTCAAAGAGACACTTTTACAGCTTTGTGTATTTTGTTATTTTCCTGCAAAAATGCAGTAAAAATGCTCTTTATGTGAATAAGTGGAGGAGATGTGCATTTGAAAGAAGCTGTTGTTGAATCCGTGTAACTCTTGTCATCCGAGATGAACAGCCTGCATTCAGAAGGAAGGTGTCCCACTTGTGTGCAGAGTTCTGAGTAATTTCATCAGTTGGTTGGGCCTCTTCTTCCAACCATTACTGTCTTTCCAACCGAATGTTCTCAGTACATCTCAGCGCAAATCTGCAGAAACCCTTTGAAGTCCTCTGTCAAAGTTTAAGGGACTTTAAAGAAGCAGCAGCAGTGTCAGTGCAGTAAAAACCCAAAAATCCCAGCTAACAAAACCGTAAAAGGGGAAGCGTCACCCCGTCGTCTGCCTGCCTTCTCCAGGTCCATCAGGCAGAAGCACTGGGCAGATGTGCGGCTACTGCGGCCCCCCCCATGGCGCCGATTCGCCCTGAACTCCTCCCCACTGTCACAGCCTGAGGGGAAGACACGGTCGCAGTAATCTTGGAGCCGCCCTCGGACGCGCTTCCATTCCGCTCCCCATCTTAACGCCAAGGGGTCAGCGGGTGCGGTTGCCATAGTAACCCGCAGACCCATCCAGCAGCCACTAACAACTGGACGGGCCTCACCCCTGTGGCGTGCAGAAAGTTCCAGATTTAAGAGAGCAGTAGAAAGAAAACACAACAACCTCCAAGACGTGTACTGTGGCCTAGAAGAAAAGCTCTTCACAAAGGAGTTATCATAAATTCATCATCGGGGGTCCTGGGTATAACCTCTCCGTCTGCGTGAAAAATTGGCCTAATTTGCATAGCAGTGGGACACACTGGTTCAGCTACTTCATCTGGTAGAACCTGAATTTCTTCATACTGAGCTGTTAACATGAGTAAAATGCCGAACGATAAATCACAGCGTCTGCTGAGGCCAACGAGGCGCAGGACGGGCAGCATATTTTAACTAGCTCCGTCTCTCCGGCACGACGTCCCGCTCATACGCCCCATCCTACAACGGCCAGCCCCCCGCCTCCACCAGCTAACCTCATCTCCCTAGCAACGGAGCCTCCGGCATGTCCGTCCCGAGACACAAGAAGCCCTTTCTGAGGTCGGATAAAAGACCTCGGTGGTGCACAGATGTTAACGGAAAAGCCAGATGCCCCCATGTGCTTGAAAGTACAATTACGGCAGATGAAACCAGCAGGCTTTTGCTATTTGAGTAAATGTTCGACAAATGCCTGCAAACGCCGAAGAGGCCTGAGGCTGAAATGCGTCCTTCTGTCTTCCGAGCTACAATAGGGGACAATAAGGGACACGTGAGAGGGTCTCTCCTCTCACCCGCTTGGAGAACCCAGGTCCTCCTGCACTGTCGTCACCGTTGCTGCAGTCGCCGTCTTGGGACTGAAACTAAGCTACAGTTTCATCCTTTCTGGAGGTTTTCCCATTCTGAAAAGTCAGGTTTGACTTGAAAAGACGGCTTTAGTGAGAAGTCAGCAGTCCTATTACTCCATTCCTTTTGTTCAAGCACGTCTTGCATAGACATACAGTTTTACTGAGTTACATTATTGTCACGCACATAAGTCACAGTAAGAATTAAATGTTTGAAAATAACTAAAAATTTCTAGACGTGCAAAAGTGCAAAAGTGTCACATGCTGTCAAGGACTCGCCGACTGGGACTGGAAACCTGTCCATAACTGCAAAGTCACTTTGACCACCTGGTGACAAGCAGTAACATTTCAGGGAAACAAGTGTAGTTAAGTTAGTAGTTCATTTATTCCCAGGTAAAGATGTACTTTCAATAAACTCTGGGCAGAACATACAAGCTGAGGAAATAGAATGTATATAATGTGAAGCACTTCGCTTTGCTCATATGCGCAGCTTCACCTGCCAAGTCTGCACAGCTGTGTTGACGTGTAAGCTGCGCGTTTGACCCACCGCAGCGTTTCTTCCCCTGTCAGCGTTCTCCCATTTTGCTCAAGTGCTGCTCTGAAAACCCTCCGCCTGCGGGTGTCTTTTTAACTAATGTCCCATTTAACATGTTTGCTGCACCAGTTCTGTGAAACTGTCACTGCTTCGCTGCAATTCCGCAGTGAACCAGAGTGATGTTTTAAATAAGACCTGTAACCTCAGCTTCCTCAGTGCTGGGCATCCAGTCTATGGCTGTTTCCATGGGACTGCAGCTTAAAAACACCCCGCAGCATCACCTGTGTTCCTGTGCACCACTGCAGCCGACTGGAACGAACCTCCAGGGGGGTTTCATAACCTCTCCATCACCCCATGTACCGCCGCTACAGCCTTGGAGAGCTGCAGAAGACCCACCCTTCTCTCCAGACCTTCTTACCACAACCTGCGCGGCTGGGTAGTTTCTGCAGGGCCAGTTAAGGGTGGGTAGCAGACTGAGGGGTGATACAGCAAGAGGTGAGGTTCATACCTGCTCCGCCAGGTCCAAAGGCAGTGGCGGGAACCACTACAAGCGCCTTTAGGGGGGGTTTTTCAGGAGGCCACTTTGGTGGTTTGAACTTATTTAAATTATTTAAATGAATGTGCTGTATTCTTTTCTACCGAGTCTTTAATCTGAACCGTTCCCTGCAAACAGTGGTGATTTGAGCCTCAGATGCCTGCAGTTCATAATAGGAAATTGATAGTAACATTTATAAAAAAAAATGTATTTATGGCCACCATTGTTTTAGTCGTAATTTAGGAAATAAATCCGATTTCCTCACTGCTATTGTGATGCTGGCAACTGAGAGGGGAAATGGAAGGGTTTGGTGCTAATAGCAGGAAGACATGGGTGAGGGTCTGGAACCCAGATCCACTGACACAAAATCCCTGGCAGAGATTCAAAACTTCATGCTTCATGTGATTTACTGGATGGAGAACAAGTGAAGTCAGAAATAACCTCCCCTGTGCAGCATGCGGTTACATGAGGTGTTCGTTCTTGTTCCCTCTCTGCTCTCACTGTCCAAAGCGGCACATGCGTTCCCCCTGCAGGAATTCAGCAGATCGGATTAAGTATCTCTAAGGAAAAAGTAGGACATTAACGCTAACCCTTTTGGGCAGCTAAACAGAAGTTTATTGGGTCACATGACTGCTGCAGGTAAGGTCTGGTTTACATGTGGAAAGAACGTCAGTGGTTATTATTGTTTTACTGTTGTCATTAACGTGACAGAAAAAAAACTTCTCATTTTTCAACGCCGTAAGGAACTTAACGTATGTTTACAGCCCCCTGGCGGTGACACGTCATACTTCCCGTCCATCACAGGCAACTTTTTCACTGTCGAGAAAAATGTTTGTTTCTCCGAATATTAAATGCAATGTGTAGTAACAATGAAATGTTTAAAAAATTTTATAGATTTTGCAGAGTTACAGTCAAAATGGCAAGAGCAACAAAATGATCTCAGATCCCTTGCAATTTCGAGACAAGAGAAAAAACACATTGACACGTTTACAGTAACAGATTAATCCCTCTGTTTATTCACAGGTCAGATTTCGCAAAAAAATAGAAGCTGTTCAGTTGTAATGAATGAAACAATCAGTGTATGACGTTTATTTATTCCATTTTCATCAACAGCTCATACAGTTTCCATCTTCATACTGGAGAAACTGGGCACTTATTTTATTACCTTTTATTAACAGAAAACTGAACTGTACTAGTCTGAAAATAAAAAATAAATAATGTTGATGTTCACCGTCACTTTTCTAACGGGCCGTTACTGCACGTTCAGCTCTGCGCATCGAACAACCTGAAATCCTGTTTTACATCCAATAAACATCGATCACTTCCAGTTTTGCATTCAGACATATAGCAATAAAAACAAACACGCTGTATGACAACATGGATGTTATGAACCCCGATCTGGTACTTCGGAGTCCACCCCCCCCCTCGCCGCCGCCGCCGCCGCTCCTCGCCCCTCCTGAGTTTTTACTGCCGACTACCGGCAGAAGGCGGAAATGCAGGTTGTCTCGCACCGCGACGAAATTAAAAATAAATTTGTTCGTGTCTCCAAAGAAATCGTGACTCAGACGTTTGTAACACGGGAACCGGATCAGTTCTGGGAAACGTGCCGCGTGAACTGGAGCCCACAGACAGCTGGATAGGGCACCGCAGTGAGGTCCAGATTCATGGGATGAAGCCATCAGAAGCAAAGGGCAGAACGTAAACAAGCTCCAGTCCAACTGGCTTTGAACACCATTAAATTATAGAGTATTTCTCAGTTCCATATAGTGACAGCCGTGTGATCCATCTAAATAGGGGTTAATAAAAACCTAATCGGCGAAATTAGGAGGTACAGTAACAGCTACCTGGCATCATTATTCCAGCAGCAGCATTTCCTATAAAAATAAAGGGTCTCTTTCAAAAAAAAATTGCAAACGTCATCATGGTATCAACCAATCGGACAACACTACGAGCCGGTATGTCGAGGGGAAACGTCACAGTGTTGACGTTTTCATGGCCAATGAGAAATCGTTTTCAAAATGGAATAGCCCAATCGACGATAAGGATGAGAGGACGTCGAATCCATGGTAGAAGCCCTCGCCGTTATTGGTTTAAAGTGGTGATGTGTATTATCGCAGAAACGCTACGTGTGGAAGAGTAAATCGACCACGGAAGAATACAGGTATCATAGGTAAGGTTACACATTTTCTTCTATATTTTATTAGTAATTTGTTCAGGTCTTTAACGATCACGGCTCATTTGCCCGAAATGTGACTTCCGCGCTGCCTGTGATGTAACCGCCGTCTTGCGTACCGGTAGCGCCTGGTTCGCCTTCTCCTCGGTGCATGAGTGCAGCACACGGCCTTTGGGAGTAGAAACAACGTGGAACTTACTGCGTTCACGCCGCAGTCTTGGCCTTAATAAGGAGTAGGCACTGTGTGCGAGAAGAAGTCCCTGAATGTGGCGACAAGGGATGCCCACTGTGTGCCAGCGAGGGGTGTCTGGCTGTACCCTGTACATTGATGGTCTACACGAAGCTGTTCTGTACGTGGACGGGTGTTGCCTCTCGACCAGCACATTGCAGGTTTCAGTCCCACCTCTTGCTGTAGTACTCGAATAAGGCGCTTGGCCTGAATTACTGCAGTAAAAAGTTACCTGGTTACAAACGGGTAGATTGTGGTTGTTTAATGTTGCATGTCGCCTTGGAGGAAGCGTCATCCATCCATCCATCCATCCGTTCTCCTTAACCACTGCGTCGTGGTCAGGATCAGGGGGTCCAGAGCCCACTGCGATGTACAATATGGTATTTATCACATATTGTATGTGAAGGTTTTGACCGTGGTGTAAAATACGGTGCACCTTAAACATCACCCTGTCTTAGTTCAGTTGAACATGCTTAACACACCTTCTTCCTGTGAAAAATTATATGCAGCCTGTAATATAAGTTGCACCCAAGAATTGTTGAAAATGAAAACATTTTATTTAGGATTTTCCTGGGCAGCTTTGCCAGTCCTGGCTCTGTTTTCATGCTCTTGCTTTACACCCGCCTTCCAGGAGCACAGCCAAGGCAGACAGTGGGGATGTGGTCCACGGATGGGTACGTCCAGCCCTGATGGCAGCATTGCCAGCATGGCGCTGTGCTGGCAGCCGTGCCCTCTGGGGCTGGGGCTGGGGCTGGGGCCCCATCCTCTGCCTGCTTCTGGGTTCCCTGCTGGTGCTGCTGCTGCCCTTGGTGGGGGAGGAGGAGCAGTGCTGCGCCACACTCCGCGGCCTCGCACTGCTGCGCTGCCAGCTGTGGGGGGGCACGCCACACACACCCGTGTACTCCACCAGCCTCACAGTGCCCAGCACTGTGTTCGACCTGCTGCCACTCCGGGACAAACCTAGCACAGGTAAGACTGCTGCTTTAAGCCAGACTGGGGTTCAGGTGTCGGCCCTCGAGGTCTTCTGCTTCCACAGGACATCATCAGAACTGCACTCGCTGCCCCGTTAATGTCTCCTGGGAATAACAACTGTGCCATTTTTGTATTGCGCTCTCTTTAGAGACGATGCCCTGTAAGAGCAGTTTCACAAAAGCTCGCATCTTTGATTGAATCTGCAGGACCCACCAACATTTCCTCTGCTGAGGTTGCTTGCAGATGTTCCATATCTGCATTATTAATTATATCCAGATACACAGCTAAAACCAACCTACTTCAAATGAAGAAAGTAGGGCTTCCCAGGGTTCTGTATTATGGTGGGGGAAATAAAAATACAGTTACGCTATTGTAAAGTAAACATGCACATGTTTGTTATGATTAACATTTTGTGCCAAAGTAAATTTTTAAGTCGGGGACCAACTGTACCTGATATGCCTGAAACACTCAGTGAGGTACCTGTGTGGCCAGTAATTGTGGGCAACAAATAATAATACTTTTACAGTGTAGGAAACCTACACTTGGGAAGTGCTGTATGTGTACAAGTGTTTACTCCAGCAACTGTTTGTGCTAAGAATTCAAGAAATGAGATGTTATAGTGTTTTAGAGAAACACACAGATGCACATAGACACACATATTGCAGCTACTTACCATTGTTTTGCCCATTTATGCAGCAGGGTATTTTTTTACTCAAGGAGCGCAGGGTAAGTTTATAATACACGTGATACGGATCGTTACCTAGAGCACATGCTGCACGTTAAGCTGTTAGGACTGAGGTACAGGGCTTGAGATCCTGTCCTATGTGTTGCAGAGAACAAGTTGGAGGCCAAGGCCGCCTTGCAGCAGGCCCTGGAGATGAAGAAACAGGGCAA
Organism: Arapaima gigas; assembly: GCA_900497675.1. Lineage (NCBI taxonomy): Eukaryota > Metazoa > Chordata > Actinopteri > Osteoglossiformes > Osteoglossidae > Arapaima > Arapaima gigas. The sequence continues at coordinate 545,592 of UFQX01000297.1, read as the reverse complement.
GAAGGAGAAGGCCCACAAGCTCCTGGTGCACGCGCTCAACATGAACCCGGACTTTGTGGAGGCACTCACTGAGCTGGGCACCATCCTGGAGGAAGAGAAGGATGTCGTCCAGGCCGACCACCTGTATTCCAAGGCCCTGGCCATCTCCCCCTGTAACGAGAAGGCGCTGATGAACCGGGACCGCACACTCCCGCTGGTGGCAGAGATCGACCAGCGCCACTTCAGCGTCATCGACGGCAAGGTGCGCAGGTTGATGTCCATTCCTAAGGGCAGCTCGGCACTGCGGCGGGTAATGGAAGAGACCTACTACCACCACATCTACCACACGGTGGCCATCGAGGGAAACACGCTGACGCTGTCTGAGATCCGGCACATTATCGACACGCGCTACGCCGTACCCGGCAAGAGTCTGCAGGAGCAGAACGAGGTGATCGGCGTGGACTCTGCCATGAAGTTCATCAACAGCACCCTGCTGTCCCGTCTGGGCTCCATCACCATCGACGACATCCTGGAGATTCACCGCCGTGTCCTGGGACACGCGGACCCCGTTGAAGCCGGGAGGCTGAGGACCAACCAGGTCTTTGTCGGCCACCACATTCCACCGCACCCACAGGACCTGAACCGGCACATGCAGGAGCTGGTGCAGTGGTTGAATTCGGAGGAGGCCTTCAGCCTGCACCCAGTGGAGTTCGCTGCCCTGGCCCACTACAAGCTGGTTTACGTGCACCCCTTCACGGACGGCAACGGCCGGACGTCCCGGCTTCTCATGAACTTGGTGCTCATGCAGGCGCGCTACCCGCCTATCACCATCCGTAAGGAGCAGCGCGCCGAGTACTACAGCGCGCTGGACACGGCCAACGAGGGCGACGTGCGTCCCTTCATCCGCTTCATCGCCAAGTGCACGGAGCTGACGCTGGACACGCTGCTGATCGCCAGCACCGATCACGCAGTGGGGCTGCCTGCCGCAGGACACCAGCCCTGCCTGGACTGCGAGAACACCATACCTGCACACAACTGAGCCGTCCCTGACGGCCAGCTACCTGTTATATAGCGAGCTACAGTCATTATATCTGTACGTAGAAACATGTTACGTATAGCTGGCCAGATATGTGCATAACTGCTAACCAATCATTAGTGATAGTTGCAAAGGAACTGTTTCTGTTCTATCAAAAGCTTTTGTTTTAATTGTGCTTTCATGTTGGCCTTAAGCATTTTCTTTATACTGTGACTGTGCAGGACAGATTTATTTATTGTATAAAATAAGGAATTTTACTACAGTTTGTGAAATTAGATTTAAGGTACATAATTGAACGTTTAATTTAGTCAGATTGGTCGTCTTGGCCCTGCATTACTTATAAATTTAAACTTGAATTGTCTCGTTTGCACAGGGACAGTATCTTTATATTACCTTTCACCTGATCTTTTACTGCTCATCAGCTGGTTAAATGCTTTAGTTCCTGCCCGTATGGATGCGTAACAATGAGACTGAGTGCTGCTATGAGAATTTTTATGAAATTTGTTTGATGCCATTGTATTTGCTGTGGTTTGTTGTAATGTGCCTCATCGTTTCAGTTCCAAACTGTGGTAACATTTGCACTTAACCATTTAAAGATAAAATGGTTACTTTATTTATTAAACTTTTAGGAAACTTTCCCTTTCACGTTTACTATATTTTAACTCGTTTCAATCGTGGCCGATGCTTTCGTGCAGCACTGTGACACCAAGAGCCTGAAATGGAAAATCTTGTTTACTTGACCAGAAGCCCCCCCCCCCCCCATTACTCAGCTTAATTTGTTCAATTTAATTTGATAGTGTTCATGAATAAACACACTAGTCCATTAAGTTCCCCAGCCCTTTAGGTGGAAGAAAAATACAAATATTTAACTGCTTTTAATGAAGCATTTAGGCCTGAAACAACAAAAATAGATCACAATAAGATAACTTTTATACAATTTTAGTTCAACAACCAAAAGATAATGCTGGAAAACAAGTCGTAAAATAAAATTACACATAAATGGTCCGCATTATAACGTCAAAAAAAAAAAGTTGCAACATTGAAAAGGTTTTGGTAAATGAAAAAAAATTCCAGTTCACTTTCAAGCATTCCTACCAACAAAGAACGAATTAACCCACAACAAAAATAGCCTATATTTTTTTAAGTGTACAATTTTCAATATCACCTTTTTTTTAATAATAAACATCAAAGACATAGCCGCTTTAAAACACATCTGTACTCTCTTCACTAAAATAGGCCACTGTGGTGAGATATATATACTATATATGTGAGACTAGATTCAGCTAAATGTCCTTTTGTGTTTAAAACACACAAAACAAAACTACAGCCGACCACTACGGATGTGAACACTGAACACTTGACAAAACTGTCTCCATTAAAACGACAAAAAAGGCTCACTGGTGATACTGGTACAGAAGAAATACTCTGGAGAACTACCTAGGAAAGGCAAGCTTTATTCCGGAGAGTTCTGTGAAATTTGCCATTTCGGGTGAAAACACATTTGATGCAGATTCCTCATTCCAAGCACTGATTATTAGTCGTAAGTCAATTTTGAGCGAGTGTGAGGTGCGGGTTCAGTGTACAGTATTGCCAGCACTGGTTAACAGTGTCATGCAACTTGTGTTGAGCATCTTTCTGTACAGTGGGAAAAGGGAACAGCACGTGGAAGGGTCTTCTTGCTGCATATATATACAGCTGCATAGATTTCACAAGGGTTCGTTCAAGGAGTAGTGGCAAGGGGACTGGTGAGCATTTACATTGCCATCTTTGTTACCGATTAAAAACGTCAATAATCATTATTATTATTATTATTATTATTATTATTAATAATAATAATAATAATAATAATAATAATAATAATAATAAACAAACATGCCTTTGCCCTGTCCCCACCAGAGCCTCCAAGAAGTGTCCGTTTCACAGTGATAACTATAACCATCCGTCCCTTTATGGCTATTATCGAGAGGACTACGAGTAAGGCAGGGTTAACTTGCAGCAACAGCACAGGCTGAGTAACTGTGAAAAAAGGAAAAAAGAAGTAGAATTTGTGGCATTGTGGGACTGGCAAATGTCAATGCTCACTAGTATACAGACCCCAAAGGGGAGAAACACCAAAGGTCTTCCCCGTTCCTGCTCGTTTTTTGTAAACACCCTCAATGTGAGAGATGGTCATCAGCCTTTTCAAGCAGAATGCTGGGTTTCAGTAAGACACTCGAACACACATCCACAGACACACCAGTCCAAACAAGCACCCGTTAACAGTGCCATCAATGAGCAACGTCTACATGGAACTAAAATGTACAGGACATGTACAGTAGATAAACCACACCTCTTTCAGGTAAGCCTATGACGCCTTTCGCAGGAATTCCACCCGCCCACAGCTTATGAAATATGAAAGTGTATTCGCAGGAATGGCCAGGAATTATCCAAGGCTGCTTTAAATAAATTACTTGCACAAGTGAAGTTCAGATGGCTTCCGTGAAGAGTGAGAGTGCTCAAAACTGCATCTACTGTCACCGAGAGGACGGAGACCCCGGAACCACCCTACCTTGACTAAGTGCAAAAGAGATACCGGACCTTTTGTTGTTCTTCTACATAGACTTTATAATACATCTGTAATGTCAGTAGAACACAAGCTCTTGCATATATCCCTTTAAAAACAACAGCAAACAAGATTCACAAATCCCATATTTTTACATCTTTCAGGAAAAAAAAAAATGTAAGCCTCACCTTCCCTTCCGGGGGGACCAAGACACACCTTGTATAATGAGGTATGTGCACATATTATATACACTCATAAAAACGGAGTCTTATTAAAACAAATCACTTTCTCCACCACACTTGTCTCCAAAGGAGAGGCTGATTCTCCTACCTGGAAAATTAAAAGACAAAAAATATAAGGAGCCCTGGCTGATTAAGGCTTTCTCTCATAGGACAGGCAACAAGGAGAACAGGGGAGTGGAGAACAGGCGAGGGGGAGAATCAAATATTTACACCTAAATTGTGTTTTTTCACTTCTGTTTAAGGACACAAAATGGCTTCCATAAAAGGCAGTTTTCCCCTTTTCTCAGCAAATCCACAGTCTATTTCTTGTGGAGCATCCTGGCAAAATCGGCATTTGACAGCGACTTGGTCTGTGCTTCGAAGCTCGAGCCATCGGCCGCAGCGGGGACCCCCGTCGCCACTGGGTTCTGCAGGGTCCCGTTCTCCGCTTTGGGCTCCGGGCCGGCCTGCCGATGCAGGGCTCGGGGCAGCATGGACAGCTGCGTGCGACCTTTGCCCCTTCTGCGAAAGCACAATAAAACAGCGTTCAGCACCTGCTGCATGCAGTCCAGATGCAAACAGATGTGAGCCAAAATGGCAGCCAAGCACAGTTTTGTTGCACACCTCTCTCAGGCTGCTGAGGGCACCGACTCTTCCTGGGTCTCAGTACTTAACTGGCACGATGAAGTAGTGAACTGAGGGCACATCACCTCTTCCAGCACTGTGCCCATCACTCAACACCCTCATTACAGGATGCGATAACGTCGTAACCAACAGCTAAATCGATTACATGTAGTTTTGCTCAACAGAAACATCTCAGCAGTTCAATGTTTTATTACTGAGCTTCTACGTGCGCCGACCATTTACAACCCGCTGCCTTCTGAGAGGCACCACAGGGCTGCTAGTGGCACGTAAGAATCACGCGATCAAACACTGTGTAAACTATAAATACAAAGATAAATGTAAAAAGATAAAGATTCTGGAATACTTTAATCAGGGAAATCGTTCACGGACCCCCTAGATATTCTCCAAAATCTGCAGAATTCTTGCCACCAAAGACCAAATCGTTTATCTAGTTAAGTCTTTGTTCTACTTGATGAACCATCACTCACGATTTGTCATCATCACAAGTTAGAAAAGAACATCGTAATGGTGGCCAGTTCTACCTGGACTAACTGGACACCATTTCTCCTACTTACGATCCATAGACTTGGCGAGGCACCGTAGAGCCTGGGACCCCGCTGGAATCGGACGTGCCACCCACATTCCTGCGGGGCGGGTTGCTGATAGCAACGGTCAATGTGTGGCCCTCGAGAACCATCCCGTCCATCTTCAGCACAGCGTGGGAGGCCTGCGTCTCGTCCTCGTACTCCACGTACGCCAGGCCCTGAACGGATCACACCAGGGTCAGGTTCTCTCAGGTCAGAGTCGTATGACAAATCAATGTAAATGAGCATAAGAGTAAAGATGCTCATTTTATGGACAAAAAAAGGGGGGGGGGGGCAATTCTGACCTTGGGCTTCCCAGAGCGGTTGGTGACCAGGCGGATGTCTTTGACAGTGCCGTGCTCTTTACACAACTCCTCCAGCTGCTCCTTGGTGCAGCTATACGGAAGACCGGAAATGAAGAGCTTGTGTTTCTCCAGAGTTGTGCTGTACTTGAAAACCTACCAACAAACAAGAGAAAATTACCAAACGCACCACGAAAGACACCCGCTTCACCGTGACCCTCATCTACGCCACACAACCTCTGCTCGTGGGTACCTTAAAGTTCGGATTCTTGTTTTTATCCACACAAGGAGAGACAAACATGGGCCTGCCGTCCACCTCCTGGCGGTCCAGCTTTAGTGCATGGGGGACCGAAGCCTTGTCCTCAAACTGCACGTAGCAGTAGCCCCTAAAAGTCCCCTTGGAATTAAAGACTGGGCGGACCTGCTGGATGGGCCCACAGTCCTGGAACAAGTCCCTCAGCTTCTTCTCAGGATCTTCCAAGGTGAAGGAGAGGTTGCTGACAAAGACGCTGGTGCTGTCATCCCTTTTATCCTGCATGGTGTCCTGGGCCCTGCGAGCCACTTCAGCCACTGCGCGCGCCTTCTTCACACTCGAAGTCTCTCCCATCTTGGCCAGCGGCGCTTTCCGTCCAAACAGGCCGCTCTCCATCTCCATGAGCTCCTCGGCCGCCGCGTCCTCGATGCCAGGGTCCCCCTCACCTCGGTGTTTCTTAGTAGGTTGCTCTGAAATCAGAAGTTGGTGTGAGTTTAGTTTAGCCCTTACAAACAGCTCTCTGAGCACTCTAGTGGTAAGCCTATGTTCTCACCTTAAATTGCAGAACTCAAATTGCCAGTGTACATTTATTTACTTTGCAGCTGCTTTTTTCCAAGCAAAGTATAACTCAAGAACAAAACACAGCGCATTTAAAAGGGATTCAGCAGTTCTGAGGGACAGGAGGAGCTCATCCCACCACAATGGAGCGAAAACTTTGAAGAGAGTCTTCAGTTTTGGAGCTCTTGTGTGTGGAACAACCAAATAGCTAGAGGCGCAGAAGCTCTTGCTGGGGTGGAGGGACCAAACGGGTCTTGTAGGTATCAGATGTAGTCCAGGTGAGTGTTGGGGGCGAAGGGCATTAATGCTAAAAATTAATCACGCAAATTCAAATCTTCAACCCGTCATTACTTTTCTGCCATCATTTGTAGTTAAGTACTTTCCCAATCATCTTTCTGCAGTTACCTGACTCCTCTCCCCACTCGTCCCCTTCATCATCTTCCTCCGCTTTCCTCTTCTCTCCAGTCCGTCCCATCTTCTGTGTCTTCTTCTGGGCTTTCCTTTCAGCTTTGGCCTTCTTGCGCTGTTCTGCCTTTTCCTCCTCTTGCTGAGCAAGCAGGGCCTCCTTCTCAGCCACCTGCAGTACGGATAATTCAGGAGATTCCATTTAAAAAAACACTGATTTGGAAACGAGGGCCCCATTTATACATTTGTTATCCAAGGTCAAAACTATGTCAAGATCAGAGCACTGGCACCACAGTAGTTAATGAGGAGGCCAGCAGAGGTCCTCACCTTGGCCCGCTGCTCCATGACCCTCGTAAGTCGGGTCTCTGTCTTCTGCACTGCAGCATCCCAGTCCTCCAGAGATCCTGACAGGCAGCAGACAGAGGATGATTTACAACAACTTAAAGGAAGTGAACAAATGAAATGAGGAGAAAGAGTGAGATGCTGACCTTCCACCCTCTCAAACGTGAGCAGGACCTCACACACATGTTCAGGGTAGTCTGATGTGCACTGTACTGCTCGGTGGAGCGCCTTTCTGCAGTGAAGTGCATCTCCGTATGATCTGTTGGTAAACACACCCTTCAGTGTCCACTGGTACACACAGGTCAGAACCAGACACGTCCTACGTTCAGGTTTCCACCCGCTGAACGGATGACACAGTTCAGACCAGCATACAGTACAGTGTTGTGGAAATAAGTATTTACCCCCTTTCCAGTCTCTGTGTTTGCAGCGTTTTCACATTACATCCGTTTCGATCTTTTACTCAGTTCTAGGGACAATGTGGGCCTCGCTACAGCTGATGAAAACCAAACATGACCTTTGAGGGTAAGAACCTTCTGTCAGTAGCCAAGCATGGTGGCAATGTGACAGTGTGCAGACACTCTGCTCCCACAGGTCCAAGGTGGCATCGAAGGGATCATGAATTCAAGAGTACAGGAAGCTGGACAACCAACTAATATACTCGGGGGGATTATCTTTGTATACAGTTACAACTTACAACTTGATCTGTTCGAAAGGAAAAAAGCTGCAAAAATAAAGAAAACTGGAATGCTGTTAAAAAAAAGTCCCACAGCACAGTGGGGGCTACTGCAGTAAATGGAGATGTCAACCCTGAGCTGACCACCCCTGTAGTACAGACTTCGAGTGAGATGTCTGCTACAGATCGGAGGGTTACCTCTCCAGGTTGTAGTACTCCAGCCACATGTTGGCGTATTTGGCATTTCCTTTAGTCATGATGTTGTCCCACAGTTCCCGGGCCTTCTGTATGTTCTTGCAATGTAAAGCCTGCAAAAATTAAATTATTTGTTTACTTATTTGACACTTTTCTCTGACATTAGTTACATACGCTAAGCTACTTAAAATAGTTTATCCACTTATACAGCTTAATTTGTTTGCCGGTGTAATTCAGAACAAGTACTTTGCTCAAGAGCAAAAGAACAAGAGGTGGGATTTGATCCTGCAACTTTCAACTGCAAGGGAGCAGCTCTAACAACCATGGCACCTGCTGCCCCAAGTAACATACAGCTAATATGACAATATTGACAAGATAATAACCCATTAAAAGAAACACTCACTGATTAAACAAACATATACTACACATTCTATTAAAAAAAATCATTGGAAAGCAAAAGACTGAGGAGTGTCTTGACTTATTGTTGGACTGCAAGGAAGCCCTCTCACCTCAATGTGTGCCCAGATCTGCATGATGGTACAGGAGGGGTCTCCACTTTCACTGAACCCTGAAAAGGTCACCCATTGTCACCCCAATTAAAATAGCAAAGTATTAGACAGTATTAGAGAAAGCGATATAAAGTACTAAACTGCTGAAATACTCATTTAATTATTTCACAAGAAGCTACTCAAACTGCAGAAAGACAACTCAACACCTTTATACCCCCAGGTGTGCATCCTTAATGTAGCATGACAATATGCGAGGCTTCAAAAGTACCCAGCTGAATAAATGGCTAAAACAGCAGAAAGCTAGATGGGAAGTTCTGGGTCAACAGAAGCTCAGACTGCACACATACGCTCCTCCACATCCTGTTTCAAGTAGTCCAGGGCCCGAGTGAAGGCGGCGCGAAGCTCCTCCAGCTGCTGGCTGGACTCTGCAAAGAAAGGAAACCCATTACGGTAAGTGAGGTCCTGGATGTGGTTAAGAAAACGTTTCTCAGATTCCAGTGTCTGATGTTTCACCTTTAGTGAAATCTACACGCCTCCGCAGGTAGTCCAGGTACGCCTGCCAAATGTTCACGTAGTCCGTTGCCTGAATGAACCCAGCATTCAGGGCCTTTTCAAAGGTATCTGGGGGAAAAAAGAATTAAATAAATGAATGTTAAATTTTTCTAAAGATGAACTATAACTCCACTGATTATCATCACACTGGGTCCCCTACTTTGAAACAACTGAGACTTGGTTCATTACTCGAATATAACATGGAAAAGGTCACTGGCTCCTCAAATCCTACAGGCAGGTATTGATATAATGTGTCACTAAGTCACTTGACTTTAAAAACCATGTGTCTGAATCTGTCTGCTGGTGAAATGCACTTTTATTTACTCAGCTATCGGTCTCTGGGGTTGATTATTGCCGACATTTAGATTGTGTGACAGCTCCATAGGTGGGAGACAGAAGCTGGGCTTTTCAGACCAGAACAGAGCAACAGGCTCTCACTCTCCCACCGAGCAGAGGCCCGGCTGACAGACAGCCCCTTCCTCCAGTCAGCCAGGTTGCCGCATGTGTCCTAACACCCCTGGCAGCAGCATTTATGACACATTGTAAACATGAAAGCCAAAGCTAGAAACAGCATGGTTTCATTTCTGTAGTGCAGGGACAGCATAATGCAGAAAATAAATCCATTTTGCAATCTGCTCTATGGTATAAAAACTCTACTAACCTGTGATAAAAGTACCTGCAGTTTTTTTTTTTTTTAAATATATTTTTCACTACAGATTTTTTGACTAGCCTGCCTAATTAATAGCCTCTTACATTTAGGAAAGATGACAAAGATGTCATATCTATTTTTCCCCACTGTTTTCAATCATGAACTATACTGAGCTGAACATTTCTTACAGTTAATGCCAAGAATTTAAGCTTCTCTTTTTTAGCAAAATTCAGGGATGCCAATGAAACATCTTGTCAAATCTCAAATTGAAACTCCAAATGAACGCTGTCCTAGAAGGCCACACATCTCAGTGAAGTCTTCCTGCTGCTGATTGTCAGTGACAGCTCCAAGCCCACCATAATCCACAGCAGTCCACTGTGAGGTGTGAAAATGGCCCCCAGGTCTGCGCCAGTTCCAGGATCAGACCAGGGTTTGGTGTTGGCAGACCCAAGTAGCAGACCTGAAACCCTCTGCCATCTAGCTCAACCTGGACTGTCTGAAGACACAGACACACACACACACACACAATGGCTGTTCTGGTTTCTCTTAGACCAGTATAAACTGGCAGCAAACCTGGGGTGAGCGGGTGCCAGATTCCTGCAGGACAATTCCATCCCTTTGACTCCACGCCACATCATATTAATTCTGCTCCAGCTGCACCTTAAGCCAGCAGTTTAATGAGTTCTGCTGCTGTTTGCCGATCTCTGTTCCAAAGTCAGCATCGCTGGGTCAAGTCAGGCTGTATGTCTGAGCTTCGAAAGTGCTCTATGCTAGTAAACTGTACTGCAAGTTTGTTGAACAAAAAAAAGTTTCTGATTTTCGATTATGAATAGAACTGCACACCATACATTTTTGACCTGCCTTGCCAGGGTAATTCCTTCCTACAGTGAATTCTCATAAATATGGCTTCGGTTTATAATTAGTATCAACAGTAAAAAAATTGCCTACCTTACCAAGCCCCAACTGACACCCATTTATGCTAAAATATCACCAAATTCAATTTAAATTGAGAGAGCTACTTAAAAGACAGTTGCTGTCAAGACAACAAAGTAGCTTCCCTTCATTAAATACTCTGGAACAATGTATTGTTGTCAATGGGGCGGGGCTTCCCATCTTCCCTTAATGCATACGGGCTGTTTGCATTTAAAAAATAAATTTGTCTACAAATCTACTTGTTATACTGAAGAGTTGCCAGGTAGATTATATTGCTCATGTTATGCTACCAACCACTATTGTTTGTTTTGATGCCTTTTCTGACCTCCCTTGAGTTCTGTCCCCGTCAAGTAGTTCTCAACTGCTACCTGTTCTGAAGTCTGGCACAATTTCTCAGTAATGAACAAAGTCCTGCTGTGAAATGTGCAGCTCTTCAATATGATACTCAATATTAAAAAAAAAAAAAAAAAAAAAAAACAATGTAAATGAATTCTCTCTCACCAAACAAGTCAATATTGTTTGGATGGCACAAACAGGGACCATGACTTCTGATATTATAATTGGTGAAACTAGCAAATGAGGGCTAAAAACTGGAGAACTTAAGGCAACATTAACCAAAACATAACTGCGGCAAAGACCATCACACAGCAGATCTAATCTCATTCTGATTAGCTGCCAGGAGGCTTGCAGAAATCCAAATTCAGCCTTCATGAATGCAATGAAATGACAATCAAAGTAAGGGTATTAAATGAAACGGCTTGTAAAGTCAAATTTTCATAACCAGAATGGTCGTATCTCTGGGCACAACTGTACATTATACCCTAAATCCAAATCCTCACCAACTACACACTGCAGGAAATGTGACAGGTTGACAACAGCTCGTTTCTACTGTTACTATGGCAACAAATCACCGTCGATTCTGAACTCAATGCCCCATCCAGCCTGTGTCTGACGATCTTGTGTCCCACTGTGTGTTTCACACACCTGTCACCACCTGATGCTCTGCTCCATGTCTCTCCAGTGCCAGCAGGTAATTCCTCCACAGGCTCATGGTCCAGGGGCAGTTCCGAACAGCCCGGTCGTGACAGGATAAGACCAGGTCTCGGATCTTTAGCTGGCGATCCTGCAAAGGATCACAATCAAACTCCAGACCTGCTGCAGACCCAGTAGAACTGTTGGCCTTGTTCAGACAATCAGGGTGTCTGGGAGGTGAGCCAAGGTATTTTTCACTGTATTAGAAAGACCCCCACAGAAGTAAGGAATGGGGGGAAGCCAAAGTTTTTGTGCTAAAAAAAAAAAAAAAAAAAACATGGCACCCCCTTAAATATTTTTTCAAAAGACTATTAATAATATATGAAAGCTCTTAAAGTTACTTATACTTTTCTTCACATACAACTGGAGAGGGCCTAGTAATGAAGTATTATGACTTAATTTTTAAAACTTATAACATTTATGACTACATGCTTTTGATAAAGACTTCAGAAACACCCCTTGCTCACAGATCGAATACAATTCAAGTACCTTTAAAAATCAAAACTGTTCAATGTACTATATATAGTACATTCACACTGTGCCACTGGTAAGAAGAATTATACTGGAACTCATTTTTCCTCAGACTTTTTGTTAGTTGTATTTTTTACATTGCTGCAAAATTTCATAATCATGTGTTGTATGCCACTGCATGTCATTCACTATAATGGCAACTTTGTAAATGTGCTCAGACGTCACGATAGAGGGCTACATAACAGTAAACTGTATTCTAACATTCAGATGCAAAAGGCACAAAGTCTTACAGGTCCCTTAAACACAGTTTGGCAATTTCACAGGTACAGTGCTATGGGGACCAGACTCTTACCAGGTACTTGGTGTATTTGGCCCACAAGTCCGGTACCAGGCAGTTCTCCACAAGCGCTCGCTCAAAGATGATCTGAATGCGGGCTGGATCCCCCTCTTTCAACTCATAATCAATGTAAGCTTGGTACTCTGCCAGTTTAGGGGGCTCAGCCACCAGCTGGAAAAACATTAAAACAAAAACACACAACATACAACTTACATCAACCATACTACATTTAAGGTGTTTTTGACAACCAAACTAAACTAAACTTTTCACAACAGCCAAAATGACGTCCACCATGCTACGTTGGTTTCAAAATGCTCTGTTTAGAGTTATATTCAAACTCAGAACACAAGGTGGGATTCGAACCTGGGTGCTTAACCTACAAGGGGTCACCCTATTTATGCCATCTACTGTCCCTAATTATAGTCTTGAATATGAGTATAAAGTCTAGGATGAGTCAGACTACAGCCACGGTACCAGGGCTTCCTCAAATGGCCGGTTCTTCTCCATCTGTTGCAGGGCTTTCTTGTACTGCTGTGTGATGACCTCTGCCACGCCTCTGTCTGACCAGTCCTCGTACTCTGCATATGTCGCCTCCATGTCTGCGTGAGAAAGGAAACACTGGCAGCTCAGCTGTACTGCCCTGGTGAGACCGAGGGCCTTGTGTCAAAAGTCTTTTTACTCTACACTCGCCCTTTGACTGCACTTCCAGATTCCACTTCCATGGCAGACGTGAATTTTACGCAGATACTGTGCAAACAGTTAAATACACAGATACATACACAGCAATACACAGACAGGCAAACAGATAAGGATCACCATCCAATGAGCTAAGAGCACCAGCTGGAGCATCAGTCTGCCAACAGAACCTTCCAAGGGTTGAGTCTGAAATTTCTAGTCTAGGAGATCGCTCAAATAATTTATTTTAAAAGAAAAACTTGGGGAACAGGGGCAGAGACATCTGCATGGTTTAAAACACAAATAAGTAAAAACATTGGACTTCCATGTGACAGCTGGCGTGCCTTAGATAGGAAATGTATTTAGTGCAACCAGATAATCCTCGGGTGGAAAGTGAACGAAGCCATCAAACCATTGCACTCAGGACCGTGCCATCTGGCTGTACTGGAGCCACAGCCTTTAGATGGACAGACCTGGCCCAGGATGCCTTAAAAGGTTTGATGGAGGAAGGAAAACAACCACGAAAGGCTTAGCAACAGGGAGGGGTTAAGCAAATCAACCAGCACTGTAATATAATACCAACAAGAAGCACATCCTCTATGAGAGCTCAACTGCTATGCCCCCTTTTGAAAAGAAAAGGGCAACGCTGCTCAAGTCCGGCACGGGTAACGTAGGTGGAGCAGGTGCCGGTGCTGCTGCTGCTGCAGAAAGTGCCCCCAGCCCCCACTGCAGCAACCCCGATAAAGCTGAAAGCTTTACCTACCAATTAAAGGAACAGCCAGCTGGCGCCGGAACAGTGTGTGGATGCGCTCAAGCTGAGCATTCAGGAGATCCTGCTGCTCACGGGTGGGAACACTGCCCAGGGGAGGCTGTGGAGAAAGGAGAGAGCTGTTGCCAGGGTCCGGCAGCCACGGCCGAGGTAACAAACACGGTCCCTGAACCTGCACCCTTGCTGCTGTAGGATATTGTTAGGAGGCACCAAGGTCAAACACGATTTTAATTGTAGGTCGACTCTTAAGGCAGCTGCACTTTATTCATCCGGGCTGAAGTCACACCCTTCTTCACCAGCAGTCTTTCATATTTCACTTCAGTTTTTAGTGCACTTTATTGGCAAGACTAATGTTTATAAACGGGTATTGCCAAAGCAACGACTGAACAATCTCACACACAAAGAATACATTACAAAGTACACAGGAATATTACATAAGCAAATATAGAAAAGATTTTCAAAACTTTCACAAGGGACCATATCCAAAATTAGCAATGAAAAAACACATTCTGTGGTTGAGTACTCTATGAAAAATAGTTTTTTTTCCCCCATTTATTTAGCTTAAACTTTTTCTCCCAATTGCCTTACACTGTTAAGCTACTTACAGTTACCCACTTCCACAGCAGAGTAATTTTTACTGTACCAGTTTATTAATCAAGGGGACTAGAGCAGGAGCAGTAACAAAGCCTTCAGCCAAGTATCTGCATGCTTTGCAAAGGCATGGGCAGTCATCTTGTGATCCGATACTTCCTTTTTTTCCTGATTATCAGACTTAAAGCATCAGTTAAATGAAAAAAGTTTATCTCCAAAGCAACTTGTACTGTTAGGCTACTTAACAGCGATTCATTCAGCTGGGTATTTTTTTTTTTTTTTTTTTTTACCAGAGTGATTCAAAGTAAGAATCTTTCTCATGGGTGCAACAGCAAGAGATGGGTTTCAAATTTGAGTCTTTCTAGGCAGCATCTCTAACCACTACACCGCCTGCTGCCTTAGTTATATTTCTCAACAGTTGAGCTTATACATTAACTTGTGGACTGTTGACCCAAAACAGGCTGCCCTCACCGAGATCATTTTACTGGGTACGTCAGCAGCCTCACTGTGACACACAGTCTCAAACACTCACCTGCACAGTGGCCAAGATGGCGTTCTCGAACTCCCGGTACGCCTCCCACAGGGCGGCACCCTTTGTCATGTGAAGGCCCACTGCCGTGAGGGCCCTTTCAAATATCGCACGTACCCTGTCAATGCCACCGGGTGCCCCCATCCCACCAATGGAGTATTGGGCGTATTCAAGCCAGATCTCAGGACCTGCAACCACAAATTTTCATCAATTTCATATCAACACTGACGTACTTCTTGGCAATGCACCATGGGATGGCACAGGCCAATACTCACAGATGTAATCCTTCACAGCCCTCTCAAACAGCTCATAAATGCTCTCCCGGCTGGTCTCCTCCTCCGTCATACGGATCTCGTCTTTAAGCCAGTCCAGCCAGATCTCTGCCAGACAGGAAAAACATCGACAACGCAGACAGAGTTTGTACCAAAGTGACCATTAACCACAGCCTGCAGTTCACACCTGAGTCGCATAAAGGGTCGTGAGGCTGAAGGTGGGCAGGTGGTAACAGCAGACATGTACTGGGGGAATGAAAGTATGATCGATAACACAAAAGGAAGACAATGGTAATAAATACAGTTCCTGCTGGGACCAAAAAAATATAATCAATAGTAAACAATGGAGTTTTATACAGGTACAGCGAGGACTTGCCTGAACAGTCAGCATACACTCCCACCACCCTTGTTACACCTTTGATTGGGAACTATGCCACCAAGGACAGATGACTGCCCTGTCATGCACTCCCACCCCACAGCTTTTTATTTATTTATTTCTGTGGAACTTTTCTCAAAAGCGATTTGCAACGTTAAGCTGATTACAGTGCTTTAGCCATGTATACAGCATGGTGACTTCAAGTCAGAGTAAGTGCAGTACTTAACACAAGGCTACTACAGCAGGAGTTGGGGTTGAAGCCTCTGTCCTGGTACGGCAACCCCAACCGCTGTGCCACCTGCTGCAAGTAATTATAATTCAGGGCAGCAGCTCTAAGCAACAGTAGGAAGTGAGGGGACAGGCACAGGGGCCAGAGGTGCTGACCTTCGGTCAGAGGGAAGAGCTCGCTCATCTTCTGCCGGGCCCTGCGCAGCCGCACCAGGTCCCCCTCCTGCCTCAGCAGCTTGATCAGGTCCACGTGGCAGTTGTAGTCGAAGGCGTTGATAGACAGCTGTAAACAGGGACAAAGACCGCACTAAGTGTCCACGGAAAGCACGAGGGGCAGGACGTCACACACGCTGCTGGAAACGGGGACACCCAGGGGGCGTTAGAGCGAAGACTGCGTGCACGCGTGACTGGAGACGGGGGCGCGCACTCGCCCAGTGGGAAAGGCGCTCTACGAGCCATCGCGCCCACGGCGCGGGGTGTGAAGATGCTCGGCCCACACAGGCGGGCGGAGGCGCGCGTCGTGATCGCGCCTTTGCAAGAGACAGGCGCGCGTACGGCTGAAAAGCACTCGATTTGAACGCATAAATAAATAAAATATCCATACACGCACAGCGCTTGAAAAGACATTTAAAGATGAACGAGCGCAACCACCCCCGGTGCTACTGGAAATGCGCGCACTTATTCCCGTGCGCTGAGAGACGCTACATTCGGTCCGCTCAAATCGTGTCGATGGGCAGTTTCCTACGCACACAATGCGCCACCATCGCTGCATCGCAAACAACTTCTTTTTAAATATTTCTGCTGTTTATCTAGGGTGTTTAAAGGGCCGAGTAGCCGGGCGCAGGGATGCTGCACACATCGCAACACCATTCATTCATTTTCCACACCTGCTCTTCCAAACGCTGTATTTCCGCCTCGTTTTCCTTCTCGTCTTCGGAGGAATCGTCTTCCTCTTCGGAAGAGTCCTCGACACCCATACCTTCCTCTTGGTCTGACTCCATTTCTCTTTCGGCTGCGCTCGTTGCCTCCTCCTCCATCTCCTGAAACTGCGTCTTCTCCTCGTTCCCCTTTGCCGCCATGTTGGGACTCGATCTGCCTGGTAACAGCGCTGAGCTGCCCAGCAAAGAGCCTGATCTTAATAATTCTCAAAGGCGACCTTCTCTTTCAACACGTTTAATCGTGTGATAATTGAATATTCATTAAACGTTATGAGTGTTCATCTAATGTTTTCGCAGAAATGTCAGCGATTATTCATTGCATAAATTTCTGGCCAATATTTCAGGCATGGCAGCGATGCGTTAACGGGACGTCGCCGCATGCCTGCAAGTTCCCTCCCATTGGCGCCATCTTGGTGTGGTGTGAAAGAGCGCGCGCAGAACGAGTGTCACGGACCACATGACCCGGGGTCCAGCAGTTTAAACATATATGTTTTTATATATTTTTTCCACAGCTGTTATATAAACTCATAGGGGGTCACAAATGCCCCCGGTATTTAGTGTACACCTCTACTGAGTACCGTCATTTATATATTTGGCTCTGCAATACCTGAGAACTTGTGACAAACATTCTAAGGGATTCGTTTGTAGTGTGTTTTCCTCTTTTTCCGCTCCTCATGCTCCTTAATCGGAAAAAAACTCATTTAGTCTGGAGTTGTGTTTGAGTGAACCGTTACCTTCTGTTCACAACTTGATGAAAAATCTATGTGACCAGTAAAAACACATTTGTAGATTTTTTTTTTTATTCAGATGCCTTTATTATTTTTTGCAGCCTTGAATCATATTATGCACTATATACAATCTAATGCTTAACTGGTGTTTTTACATCTTTAATGTTGTTTTTCCGTGTACTGAGAATTTTGGTGCGCAAATAGAAGCTGGAGAACGTGTACAAGCGTGTGGAATTTTTGCTCAGCCATCCCATGATCCACCTCGCATCATTTGCTAGGGGTTCTGGGTAATGCAGTCATTCACTATGTATCGATTTCCCCCCCCCCCCAAGTGACTTATAATGTGTGACCTGTTTACAAAATTGAGCACCTTGTGTTGTGAACATCTTACGAATTTTTTTACTTTTCTGAATTTATTTTTCATTATATTATCCTTAATCATATTAGTATTATGTTAATTATATTTTCTTCACGGTCTTCTGTTTTTTTACCCTACTAACCCGTAACCATATTGCAGCCGCATCATTCAGCGTGCGGGTGAGACGACGCTTGTGTCCCACAGGTTCAGTTTGAGTTGATCTTATTATTATTACTACTATCTATTTTTATTATTTTAGGTTACATGCTAAGCAACAAAATAAAAAAAAAATAAGTCATATAATTATATGATTAAACTGCTTGGCACTCAAGCATTTCACACTCAAGGTTCAAAGCGCAGATCCTTGTGGCTCCTGAACTGGCAGCTCTGACGTGACTTTGCAGCAGCAGCCTTCTTGTGCTCTCTGAGAGTAGAGGAGTTCTGCAGGAAATGCAGGGAGCAGCTTGGCAGGCCCTCTCTCAGGTACAGGTGTAATGAAGGAACACAGGAGGCCTGAAATGTAACTGGATTTTTTTTAGACAGTTTCCACTGTGAGGTGTTGGTGTCTCAATGTCTATTTGCAAAGAATTACAAGGGATCTGATTTGTGTCTATCTGCAACCACATAGCCGGGGGACCTTTGCTCATCTGCAGGTCAGAGAAGGTGAGAAAGCAAAAATGATGTTTTCCGGGTTCGACACATTTCGCTCTGGTTCTGCCATCCAGCTCCGTGGCAACAAAGCAGGTAAAAGACGGTTATGGTGTCCTGTGTATCACGAGCCATTTTCATCAGTGCCAGTGTGTTTGTTCTCGGAATTTGGTTCACTTGCAAACTGAGGAGCTGCTTTTACATTCTCTTACGTTCCACTACATTAATAAGTTTCTGACTTCAGCTGCGTGTTTTCACACACACACACACACACAGACACACACACCCACCCTGGACCACAGACAGGAGCAATGAGAGTTTAAATGTTGACAATTGAAATGGGCATAAAATTATATTAATAGTTACCAGTAACAGTATTTGCAATTCCTAAAACTCTGGACACTTTATTCAGTTTTATCAAAGGGTTTTTTTAATCTGATTTTTAAAATGAACATAAAATGTTGATTTTCAATATAATCCATCCACTCGAGTTATTTATATAAAGTTTTTACACGCACCTTCCACATTCTCCGAGGAGCCTGTAAATACAGCTTTGATGGATGTTTTTTTCCAAAACAGCAGATCTTCTAGGAGACATCAGTGTAGATCCACACTGACAGGGGGACCTGTATGGTGTGTACTGTATTTAAATGATCACATTCCTAGCATTAGAAGCAAAGCTGACCATTCGGGGCCCCGCAGCTGTCTTGAATGTTGTGGAATGAAGAAGAACCATATTCTTTTAAAGCAAGGATGACTAATAAGCCAGTGATGAGTTAGAAGACATTCCAGTTAAATCAATGGCCACAAATGTGCTTATTGTAAGAGAGAACAGTTGAAAGGTGAGCACGTCTGGGGCTTTTTCCATTTTTCTTTATTTGCTGGGACAGCGGGAGGAGTTTTTACCTGCTGCCTTGTAACCTCAAGGTTTTATCTGCTGCTGTATCCTTGGTAAAGGTACTAATTTTGAAGAATAACCTGCTGTATAAATCTGTAAATATTTTTTTAAATTGTTGATCTAACATCTTAAGTCATTTTGGAGAAATGGCATCAGCTAAATTAAAAGCAGATAACTTTGGCATTTCAGTTTTTGGGATCGGGCTTCTGCTTGTGAAAATGATGAGTAAAATGTTACTCATAAAACTTGGTTTTCATCCACATTGCAGTTGATAATAATTGTTGGATTTGATTATTGTAATTGATAGTAATTATCAGTTGACATTTATCAAAAGTCAAGTATAATAAATATGCTTTGACACATCTGTTGTATTGCAGTTTTTCAATATTTTGTCCTTTGTAGTCGGGAAAAAAAGTCTCTGTTGTGTATTTAGTTGTCGGAATAATGTAAAAGAACAAGGTTTTGTTCCCCCTGTCAAACTGTGCAGTTCTATGGGACCAAAACCAAGACGTCTGTCAGTTTTTGAAATTCCTCTGATGTCAAGAGCGCTGACTTGGAGCAACTCTCCTGTTCCTCTCTAGTGTCATCTTCAGCACCAGCAGCACCACCAGCAACACCAGGAGTACCAGAACACAAAGAGTGGCCAGAACAGCAACGAAGGCCGTGGACCCCTGCAAACCAACCGTCCTGAAGGGGGGCGTGCGCTCCAGGTCTGCAGTGGTGATGGGGAGGCTGGGAGGGGTTAGACTTGAGGAAGTGATGTCACCAGTAGTGAAGCGGGTTGTGGAGTTTTCTGTGCATTTGGGGTTTTTTGGTGCTGGAGACCCATTCATGACCAGTGTGGGAGAAGGTCTTGTGTTCAGCATCAAGCACTCCTCATAACTCAGCTCCTCAAGAGTGAATCGCTTGGACAGGTGGTGAGCTCCCACGTTCTCCTTCTGAAAGTCCCCTGGGTTTTTGTCCACTGGCTCGAGCTCTTCTGCTGCTTCGATCGTTTTTCTAAAGGATGGCTGGAACAGTCTCCCTGTGGTGTGAAGGGAACCAGTGTTTACCATGTGGTGTCCCAGCGCTGTGCCGGACATAGCAGTGCTGTCCAGGGCATCGTTGTCAGTTGGCTTCAGGGCCTGGGGGCAGATGGCCATGACAGACAGAGTGAGAAGTAGGCGGTTGGCCAGGTGCACAGGGGAGGCACACACTAGGTCAGTGGCCAGTCCCAGGCGGCCATTGAGGAGCCACCTGTAGAGGTAGAGGATGTCACACTCACACACCCAAAGGTTGTTTGCCAGCTCGACAGCCCGTAGGCGAGGCAGGCCATCAAAGGCACTCTCAGGCACCAACCTCAGGCAGTTACTGTTGATCTTCAGCACCTGGAGGTTCACCAAGGGAACCAGGGAGGTAAGGTCCAGGGAAGAGATGCAGTTGGCAGACAGGTCCAGGTGGATGAGGGATGGTGGGAGGTAGTCTGGAAAGCCCACCAAACGGTTCCCTTTTAGGCTCAAGACCTGTAGCTCTTGCAGGCCCAGGAAGGCCCTGGGCTGGATGAAGCGGATGCGGTTGTCCTCCAGGTGTAGCCTGGTGAGGTTGCTGAGCTGCCGCAAGCCACCCGCAGTGAGAAAGGTAATCCTGTTTTCTTGCAGCTGCAAGGACCGCAGGCTGGGCGGAAGCCCCTTGGGGAAGTTCACCAAGTGGTTGTGGCTCAGACTGAGCTCCTGGAGACCAGAGAAGGGCCGCAGTAGGTGGTCCACATCACAGAGCTGGTTGTGGGCCACCGAGAGGGCTGCAGTGTCCAAGGGAACAGACCTGGGCAAACTCCTCAGCCCCAGTGATTCGCAAAGGACCAGAGCCCCAGGACCAGGGCAGCAACATCCTCGGGGGCAGTTCGGCATAGCTGGTGAGACTGAGGTAGATACAGCGAGCACAAACAGAAGAGCATGAAGGCACCAGGGCATGGCTTACGGTGAGGGGATGGAGCAAAGCCACATGCGACTGACAGCCACCAGCAACATCCAGGCGTTGAATTGCTGCTGCTCTGACCGACTCATGTGTCGTGGAGAAGAACTCGTCTTCATCTTTTCATTACTTTCATTCTTGACATACAAGTTATGCAACGTGTGATTTTACAGCAGCTTGACAGCTTGCAGGACAAAAACGGTTCCTAAGCCTGGTGGCGTCGGCCCGCGAGCTGCAACAACAGCATCTGAAAACCGTAAATATTCCAAAAAACCTGCAAAAAAGCAAATTGTGCCTTAAAATGTGTGCCTTTCCTGCAGCATAACAGTTTTCCCACAGAGACACTCACCTTTATGGCCTTTAGCCGTGGAAGGAACAATTACATCATTTTCTTTCCGCTTTACGTACCGTCGCCTCTCAAGTGGCGCAGGTCCCCTCTTCTACCCGTCTACCACAGAGCGCACAGTCTGCAGGCCTGGACTCTCCACGGACTCTCCTGAGAAAACGCCTGGTCTTCGTCAATTCCCGGCAGCTCACCATCAAACTTTAATGGAACCTTAAAGTATTTTGTTACTCATTTTGTGTCTTCTTTCAAGTTTAGGCAATGTTCTCAATGCTCTCATCCCAGCGAGACCGACAGGATTCTTCGAGTGCCAAGAGGTGCGGATAAATTCAAGAGAATATTTAAAAAACACGTCAAATGAAGAAAACACGACTCCTGTCGAAGGTCGATCCCACGTAGCGGTGTCTGCACCACGAGGCCGAGAGGGTCGGCGCATCTCCCCCGCCGCCACGGCTTCTGAGGGGCCACGAACCACCTTCGATCGGGAATAAAGCCGAAAGCAAACAGCGGCCTGGCAAATTCGGGAATTATTTAGCACCTCATTCACAAAAGAGCAGGGAATCTGAGCCTGGACAGCAGTGCCTTCTGGGGCTCAAGTTTCAAGGGCCACGCTGCTGAACCCGCAGGAAGACTTTTCACTTTCAGCGTTTGACACGTGGTTTTCAAACAGACTCACCGCGCTGCGCTCAGCCATGATGCCACCTTTTAACGCAATTCATCCTTCCATAGTAAAATCAGTGCTTTATTATATCCATTAAAATAAAACAGCTTCCCTGATGTCGTACAAATCTGACATGCACAAATAAAGCAGTTTTATTTTTGTTGGCCGCAGGACGACGCTCAGGATCTCACTGGTCCTGGAATAAATAAAATCATCCGCCTTTATATTCTCATATGATATTATAGAGGTATAAAGTGTGTGAAATGGAGGCGCTACTGGATGTAACAGAATATGGAAAACTGTGCAGTATTGACACCCGTTTCTCAATTCAGCAAAAGGTGCAGCTGTAAAGTTAACATAATTGTTACTCAGCAGAACAATAAAGTTAATAATAAAATTTCCCCTCAGTCTTATGCTGTGTTATTATACAACTTATGAAAGTTTCTATCACAGCGTCTAAAAGCCTGTTTCGGGCTCCAGCGGGTTTGTGACAGAACTTGAACAGCAGAAGAAAAGTCTCCTTAGGCAGCAAACAAAACACAAAAAAAATCTCCAGGGTTCATAACAAACCAAACAAAGCATGAAGGAGTTAATCTGTGGGAAAAAGGAGTGTGGACTCTCGGGGAAACCGGTCCGAGAAGCAATTCATTTACACGCCCGTCTAGTTTTAGTACATAGTAATTCCTGCAACTGGCTGCTGAAATATTGATCATCTCTGCTTGGCGGCACCGTCCGTCTCCGCACTCCTGTGCCGGGGGGAGAAAGGCTTGGGTGTGATGTGGTCTCTTTCCTGCACACCTGAGCGGAACAGACCCACGAGGCTCCTGAAGCAGCAAAGGGAAACGGTGACAGCAGTGACAGCGAGGGCTTTGCAGGCCACATTCCTGCTCCAGTACGGCAGCTCTAGTGAATCCAGCCCCTCCTGAGTACCGAATCAGCTGAGTCTCAATATTTGTTTGCACTTGAAGATGTGAAGATACTAACCCCCCCCCCCCCAGTTCTGTCTAAGATTCTTTGAACCACTATCACAGATTATTGACCCCTCCACCACTAAAGCCAGACCAGACCTATGATGAGACCAACAATCTACGCCGCCGGGAGCTGAGGACCCCCTGCCTTGATGATGTGACCTGCTTATCTGCACCTCAACCTCACTGTACTCAGCTTCTCTGTCCTACAGTGTTGTCCTCAGCAGTATAACCTTTGTCAGCTGTTACTACTGCCTCTATTTTTTCATGTGTAGAAGCTGGAGGGGCAGCTGCTGGCACTTGGACCCCCAGAGGTTTATTTTCCTCCCTGCCTGCTGGTTGGGAATTTTTTTCGTTTTCTTCTCCTCAGTTGCTGGCAGGTTTACTGTTTTGCACTTATACCCTGTATAGTTGTTTTCATTAATGTTTAAAGTTTATTTATAGCTTCACTATATACTTGTTTTCTGTTCCATCATCCTGATCTACTGTTCAGCTCTGAGTCGCTGTGTGAGAAGATGCTTCTTTAAAAGTAAAATGAATTGAATTGAAATGAATCTGCACCATCATCACTGTGAACAAACTGTGCACTTGGATCCACCTTCACCTCCCAACTTCAGGCTGTTAAAAAATGACCAAGGATTCATGAGTTCAAGAAGCATCAATGTAGATCATACTTACCTACCTGGTAAAGCAGGTCTCTGTGGTCCGTTCCCCAGCCCGGAAGCAGAGAGCGAAGGACACGTTTGGTCTGCAGGAGGAAGCCCCACACGCACGTGGAGAACACGTACACGCCACACGCACGGACTTGAACCCGCCTCTGCTCCCACATCGCAGGTTGTCACCGGCTGCCCCAAACGTGCATATAGCTCCTCTCGGGTAACATAGGCTTCAGTCGCTCCATGCTGGTGGGAAACCATTTGTTTTCCTGAGTGAGGTCAAGAGAACCACCGCCTCCTTCAACTGACAGACCCTGAAACGCGTGCAGGAAATTGCAGAACAACACGCCATGTGAGGGTCGCCAGGTGACATCGTGCATTTACTACACTTGTCACGCGTGTCTTCGTGCGTCAGATCCTTCTCTTGCAAGCAACGCCTTCACCCAACTAACGGACACACCCGCTCCAACGCCAAGGACAGGAGAGACGGACACGCAGCATCTGCGACTGCTCGCAGTTTAATTTGGTTATTTTTCCTAGAACAGAAAGAACCTTCTGGAGGCCCTGGGGAGAGCACGGACTGCAGATGTTTATTTTTACCGAGCAAACGCTGTAATTTCACTCAGATTATGGCCCCGCTTGCCAACGTTCCTTAATCGTGTGCGACACACTCCTCATTTTGGGGGCCTGTCGTGTTTTTCTGCTTTTAAAAATACCCACGTTAGACTTTTGTGCTCCGAGATAAACACGCGGGGCGAAAACGGGCCCGACTCGGCGGCTCAGACGCGTTCCGAGCGTCGAGACACAGCCGACTGTCACCGGAAGGAGACTTTAAGGTTCTTCTAGTACGAAAGGAGCAAACGGGTAAAAAAGCCACTTCCAGAGGCCCGCTGTGAGCGAACGAAGAATAAGAACCAAATTAGGCGCTACGCGTCTCCAGCACGTCTCTCCTTAAATATTTACATACTTTACACAGCTATATAGCCCTCAGACCCACTGGCATCTTCAGCCGTGATGCGAAGATTTAAACAGAAACGTGCAGACACACTTCAGTTAAAGCGTTTGCCTCCTGCATAACTTTGGTGAGACGTGTGAAGCCAATTGTTTTGTGGATAAAATCTATACATTTATTCCCATCGTTCACATATAAACAACCGACCAGCATGTCAGGTTGTTTAACTGCGTTATTCCTGCTTGGGGAGCAGACTTGTTAAAAGGTACAGAGGTTCATTTATATATAAATGTCGCACGTTAGTTTTTTTTAAAATTATTTTACCGATTTTAATTTTCCAGCTTTTGATGCTGCTGTAGAGGAACTGATGTCCTCGTTGGTCTTTTATCTCATTATGTGAATTTTCTTTATCCTGATTTCAGTAAATCATTTTCAGTTAAACTAATCTGATGAAAATTTTGAAAAAAAAATTGTTTTAATGTGAGACACGGGAATAAATATTCATATATAAACAAATGTCGACAAACAGGCAGAGTCAGTAGAAGGAGTTCATCATCTCAGCTAAAGTTCTCAGCCCAGGTGTTCAGGTAGGAACTAAAAACAAGGTTTTTATTATTGTTATTATTATTTATCACCCGTTTCCTGGAGATGTGTGTGATGGTTTTTAACCATAACTTTTAATCAAGTTTCTATCACGTTCCTTCGATAACCTCCAGTGAAGAGCACAAAAGAGTTTTAGTCCAAGGAGGCTGGAATATGCAGTTTATTTCATTAGAATGTAAAAAACATGGAAGTTAAAAATCAGAGAAGAAACCCAGGATAAAAATCAAGTTTCCTTTCACAGCAGTAAATAGACACAACACCGGTCTGGTAACATTTATATAGCTGTTGTAAGATGTGGAAAAACATCCTCTATGTAACTGACCAAACGGAATTTGCTCCGTTTTAACATCATTTTCAGGCTCATTTCTTTCTGGTCTGAAATGACAGCTGGTAAAGCTGGTCTACTTACAAAACTGAGAAAGCAACAAGAAAAAGGGAAAATAAAAAGCTCTCGCTGAGTGGTTTTATGGGAAACTATTCTGTTGTGCTTAAAATCAAGGCACCGTGAAGCACTTGGTGTCTGAAACTAAGGTGGCGGTTAAAGCCGTAACCTGAAGGGTTCCACTTCCAGGGGACCACGCTGGGGGCAATACACTAGATACCCACAGCCAGTAGAGCCAGTACAGCCAGTACACTAGATACCCACAGCCAGTAGAGCCAGTACACTAAATAACCACAGCCAGTNACCTGAAGGGTTCCACTTCCAGGGGACCACGCTGGGGGCAATACACTAGATACCCACAGCCAGTAGAGCCAGTACACTAAATAACCACAGCCAGTACAGCCAGTACACTAAAGGCTAAAATTTCCAGCTGTATGAATGAGAAACCTGAAGCCACTTTGGTTAAAATCCCAGTTAAGCAAAATGTAACAACAATAAGAACATCGATTGTCTTGAAGCCCCAGAACTTGATGAAAACTCAGCGTGACTTTCCACCCACCACCGCGGGAAAGGGAACCGCTGCAGGTCACGCCGGGTGACAGATTCACACTTCACTCCGATGGATGTGATTCAACAGCAAGAGTATCAAGAACGAGCAGCATCACTTCTGCTCAACTGTTCTGTGTGTGAACATCTCCAACTGAGACGACGTCCCGCCCTGCGACAGGTCTATGGACGGCAATGCTTCCCGCCGCCCACGGTGGGTCGGAGAGAGAGGCACCTGGGGGAACGTCCTGGTTTCATGTGAGATGAAAGTGAGGCAAGGAGGAAAAGGACGAATGAGAAACCTGTCTTGTGGTGGGTGTGATGACCCCCAGCAGTGGGGTACTCTTACTGCTGTGGATGAAAAGGGGGTAAAACATTGTGGTGCTGAGTTAGAGGCCACCAGGCCGAGCAGTCATCACCCCCCACGACCGGCTACATGGGTTCAACAATCACTCCCTGGATCTTTGCGTCAGGCTGGGCCACTGTGCCCCCTGTCCCAGGGGAATTCTGGGTACCGTTCGGAGGAAGACCCTTCCTCAGGTGGCACAGGCAGACCAGCGGTTGGGTCTGGCTCGAGGTTGGCTGGGCATCATCTTGCACAGTTTCCACGGGCCTTCTCTGCTCCTCGGGGGTCTCCTGCTTCTTCTGCACCTCACAAGCTTTTGACTTGGCCTCCTTGCCCTGCTTCTCTCCCACCAGAGCCTTTGAGGGTGTCCTCAGGTTCTTGCTGACCACCTGGCCGTCTGTCTGCGGATCCCTGGCGGAATCAGCTGCTGCAGTGTGCTGGGAGTTTGGAGGATCTCCGTGGATGTCACGAAACGTCCTTGCGCCGCCCGACTTGTCCTTGCGGTCCACGTACTTCTTGGTGGGGAAAGATGACGGGTAATAAGCGGTGAGCTTCCGCTTGTGGCTCATGACGGAGGCGCAACAGACGATGAAGATGAGGACGATGACCAGCGAAGAGACAACGATGATCAGTAGCAGGTTTTCTCGGAGGAATTCCACCACCTGGTTGAGAATGAAGAGCCTGATGCGGGTGACTGTGGTGACTCTTGCCGTGGTGGATATGAGGACTGGGCTGCGCGTGGTGTAGGCAGCAGGGTCCACGATCTCGGTCTCAGGCTCCCCGCTGCCCTCGGCAGATGTGTTGAACAGCAGGGGAGTGGCGGCTCCTCCGGGGACCCACAGCAGAGCCACACACGCACAGGCCAGACACAGGAGAAGGGACCCCCTCATGGTTCTTCTCAAAGCCTGCAGCAAACAAAGGAGGTCTGTAGGTTCACTGTGACCCGCATCTGCAGACTATATTTATCTGATAGCTGCAGGAAGGGGGCTTCACTGTGGTTTCATAGGGAGTCTTGAGGTCAACTCTCATTCCAGGACATCTTGGCATTTTCCTGCTCTGAAGGAACATGTTCCGCTTAACTTAATCATCTCATACATACAAAAAAGGGGATTATTAGGGATAACAGGATGACAGCAGTTAGACTTTTACCCCAAAAACCAGCATCTGCTGCCCTGCACTGCTGCTCTTCCTCTGCCCGACGTGACCTTCAGCGACAGTCCCCGAGGTCACAACCCGCTGGCTGTTTAGAACTAGGAAGCCAGCAGGTCGAATTGCCCGATTCATCTGCCGCTCGTCCGTCAGGAACGTCGGCACTTCGGAGTCAAGTGATTTCAACACTGTCGAACCAGGGGGAGGTACTTGTTCACGCCTTTCTTACAGACGCCGTGAAGACGTGGTTCTGCCCCAAGACCGGGCGCGATGGAGCGGCTGTATTGTCTGCCCTCACAGAGACAGCTGGCGTGACGCAGTCGCCACAGTAGGTGAACTTCAGATACAGAAATGCGAGAAAAAACAATATTTAACAAAAAAAACTTATCAGATTAAACAGCCATTTGCAACACGTCTTTTTTTTTTTAACCCTAGCAAGAACTGAGACTGGGTCCGCGTGCTGAGTTGCACTTTCTACATTGGTATTAAATATAGTTTAATAGGCAGTCACGGTGCTGGGTGGGGAGCAGCGGGGTTTGCGCAGGGTTTTAATTTGCGCTGCGTAGGTCAGTCGGCTGCCACACAAAAGACGCCGAGCGCTTGGGAGGGAGTGGCAAGGCGTGGGACCCCTGTGGCTTCTGCCGCTATATTTACAGCAGCCTGCAGCCAGTTAAGTAGAGCCTGCGCTGGTGAAGGGCCTTTTCCCGCCCCACCTCCCACCGCAGAACCCGAAACGCGCACAACTACCGGCTTTTCTTCTGCTTCCCCTCAAGTGAAACACTCCAGCTGCAAGTGCATGACAGATATTCTAATGCAGCTCAACTGAGGTTCCCTCAAGGGCACTAAGTCGGGCTTGACCCAACAACCTTCTGGACAAATTCGGCCCGTTACGTCCCGCCGCGGTGCCTGTCAGGATGCGGATCTCCGGCCCGACTTGAGGAGCAGCTCCTCCGCAAGCGTAATGGACCAGACGTCCATCACTGGAGCTGCTCAGATGCCATCAAACGGAATTAGTCAATATGTAATCTGAGCACTCGATAGACTCGGCTTAAGAAAAACTGGTATTTCGTAATTCGACGTTTCTGTTAAACATTAAAGGACAAAGCAGAAGAAAAATGGGGGCGTTTATTGTCAACTTGAATTCATGGAAAAAAAAAGGAACGGTTGAGCTCAGATTTGACAAATGGCAGAGATTTAGTTCCACACCAGTAAGATGGTATTTTGCAGGCGACCCGCCTGCGGCTGCGAGACGTGACAGCGACAGGGTTCAGCTGAGATCTTCAGCAGAGCTGAGAGGAAGCAGCTACAGGCAGATGTCAGGTCCATTCCCCCCTTATGGTCCCACTGCCTAGGAATTCCACACACACACACACACACACACACACACACACACACACACACACAGTGTAGCCAGTGTGTTACTTAGACACGTCTATGATCAGGTCATATAAACTAACTTTCCAGTTACAAACAAACTGAATTATAAACAAACTTCATGTCCCACTTGTGTTTGAGAATCCAGTTTATCTGGATTTGATGGGTTTTTGTTTCTACTTTGTAATATTTATGCTTTCAAATCTGTTCAAATTCCCTCTAATTCATAAAATAAAACTATTATATCAATTAAAGCATGTTTACCCCCGTCTGTTACGACGCAATTCAGTAACGGGGTAAAACAGACATCTGCACCGTCACACATTTCCCTTATAGAACAAACACCATTTCCAACGAGGAAGAAAGACAGACCCGTTCGGCCCTCCTAAGCAGTCCAGCAGAACGCACACTGCCTGGAGCAGCTGTGGCGAGTGTGTGGCGAGCAGAGCGAGAGCAGATTCACAGCCACATTCCGCGCTTTGGACAAACTACATTAACCAGTTCCTTCCCAAATCCTGCTGGGCCCCCTCACCGCCGCAGTCCCTGAGCAGACGAACCAGGCGAGAAGTACCCAGCACAACATCAGTCCTCCTTCACACACTTACCCTTCCGCACGCTTGCAAATCAAGGAATTGGAAGCTCTGCTGAAAGTGGTGGGAAACTCCACACACCTTCTTCCGCTAAAATAAGTAAGTAATTTCACCCTGAACCTCGTTGTGTGAAACTATTTTAAGCCCCAGTTCCTCTGGATGACCGACTGCACAGATTTACCATCATCTCTTAAAAACTCGACTGTATGAACATCTGTATGCTGTGACTGTCGTCGCTGCCGTTGGGTGCGGTGGGGGGGGTTGTGCTGCAGGAGAGCGAGTCCACTGACCCTCCGCTGCCGCGAGCCACAGTCCGGTCTCACCCACCAGGACATCTGGCTTTGAGCCCAAATTACATCACCTGATCACCAGCTGGCACAATCCCACACGATCAGACAAATTAATCAGATCAAGCTACCTTCTCGTTCCAGGCAAACGGCCTCCTGGAGTCGCGTGGGGGGGGGACAGGACCCCCCCGTCCTGCAGGCTGGGTCTACTTACAGGCTGGTTGGGTTGAGAGGGGTTCTCGGGGCCACGGGAGAGGGACAGACGGGCAGCTCAGACAGTGAAGGGCTGGCAGCTGTCGCCCCCCTCAGTTCCTTCGAACAGTCTGGAGCTCTTCTGGACAGCTGGAAAGGACCTTGTGAAGTGAGGGACTGGATCCTCCTCCTTCCCCTCCTCCTCATGTCTCTGGGCAGAGGGCTGCGTGGCGGTGTGACCCTGGCACGTGGCTTCTTCCCATTAGCCTGTATGCTGGTGTGGCACCGGTGTGGGCGTCAACAAGCCAGCGGCGTCGGGTGTCAGGAAACAGCAGCACATCTGGGCTTGAGACGCCCTGAGGGACACGTCTCTCGTGGAGATGCAAAACAGCCACTGAGGTCCTGGTCCCAGGTTGTAATAACTGACCCGGTTGGCTTCGAGTAAAACTTCCGAGCTGCGTAAATCACCTGCTCTGCAGTTTCTCCCACTAACAAGACGGTACATGAGCCAAGGCCTGTTCCTTAAAATGTTTAGGAAAGTGGCATCCAAAAAATGTCACTCTGGGAACATGGGAGGAAACTTCATGCTGTTTCTTGGTTTCTTTCATCCATTGTATTTAAGAATTAGACCAAAACACTTCTAAATTCTTTCTGTTAAGCTTTGAGAAGCTCCTACCAGTTAACTTCAGCGTTGAACGGGGTGAGAAGATCCAAATTGTTTTAGCCTGTGTGCGGCTTTCTGGACGTCCCACCCATCCTCTGAGCTCAGCTTGCAGCATCTGGGCCCTGTAGTCCCTCAGGTTGCCTGTGGTTACAGACACAGACGTGGCTTCTCATTACCTCCATATAAACATCACACACACCGCATGGCCAGAACTGAGGAGACATGAACACCACACCCACACGTGCTTGTTGAACATTTCATCCCAAAACTGTAGCCATTAATAGGGAGTTGTTCCCTTTTGCTGCTACAACAGCCTTTTGTCTTCTGGGAAGGTTCTCCACTGGAACACGGTGGCAGGGATTCAATCCCATTCAGATAGAGGAGTGTCAGTGAGGTCAAGCAACGTTGGGTGAGGGGGTCTGGATATGAGTCGGTGTTCCAGTTCATCCCAAAGGTGTTGTGAGGGGTACAGGTTCAGGTCTGGGCTCTGCAGATCAGTCACTCAGGGAACCATCTCTTGATGGACTTGCTTACTTGATAAAATTTCCAGTGGAGCAAATATAGACACACACTGTGCTCAATGAATCATCAATGAAGAAGCATCTTGAAGAAATGACATCTATTGGAAGAAATGCAGATGAATGAAAGGTATCAGAATTAATGGCAGTGATAAATGTGACTATCTTTCATCAACCGCTCTTCCCCATGAGGATGCCTTGTAAACCAGGATCTGCTGGCTCATCCCTCCACAACCTGCGAGTGTTGAGTTCTGCAGGGCTGAGCTGCTCCAGGAGAACCAAACACAGGAAACTGAGCTGCAGTGTAATGAAAGTTGGGAAACGGTGTTTCAGCTCAAAAGATGTGAACGTTTTTAGTGTCCAGTTAAAAAAGTGTAATGATAGAAATGAACCTGGTAGTCTCTGTAAAAGTTTCAGCTATAGCAGGACTAGCAATAAATTAAAATCCCTCCCCCAGAGTTACATTTCAGTTTCTGTTCTGCTGTCTCTTCAGAACATCCTGCAGCTCGCAGAACAACGTTCTCAGGCTCCATGTAAGAGTGTTGAAGACTGCAAGACTTCTGTAGAGCTTCTGCAGATCTTCTGTAAGGCATGTTAAACAATAACAGACCAGCAATGATCTTCAAAAACTGACTACATTTCAATCTGGAACTCTAACAAAGTGAATTTCATAGATGGATGCAGAGAATTAGAGAAAACTTCATTTTTGATCCACTAAACTGCAATATTGAACCAATATTCTGCCATGAAAATGGGGGGAACACAGAAAAGCCAAAATGTAGCATCCTGTCCGTTTCCATGAGATCCTTAAGACTTTGCCAATTTCCTGACATCCCATCATCATAAGACTCTGTTCAGAACAATGGGAAAGTCAGCAAACCTTCTTACTGCCACAGTCCGCAGTGTTGTGAAATAACTGCTCTGAGATCAGCAGAGCTGAAGATCTGTCGCCCGCCATGTTCCAGGTGTACAGATTTTAACTGGCTTCCAAGGCCAACCGGTCCGTTTCTCTCCCGGGAAATTTCCAAAGTTCCCTTATTACAGCCAAGCTCCTCCAAGTCGCCCAGAGACTCGCTTCCTCCTCAGAATGTCCAAGAAGAGCATTTCTGCCTGGAAACTCCTTCCAGGTGTTCAGCAAAACTGTTGATCTTGGTGAGGAAAAAGTGAATTTGTGAAGGGGGGGTAACGGCCACATATTTTACCTGCATACCTGATACACACCTACATCTCAGCCATGGGAATGGTGAATCGCATGATGTTGTTTGATATCGCATGTTGCTGTGGAGAAAACCACCGAGGAGGTAAAACAGCTGTAAATAGTGGACCGGAAGGGCAGGGAGAAACGCACAAGTGGAAGATTGAAGAGAAGGTTGATTACAGGGTAACAAAATCTACTTCTGTCACAGAAAGACCTTAAATCTGAGCCGTGCCGTTTCCCTCCTACCTGCCCGGTCTTTCCTGCCGCCCGCACAGCAGGGGGCTGAGGGGCTGGTCGTGGCTGGACTGGCCAAGCCGTTTCCTGGGGAACCCGAGGCCGGATCTTAAAGAAGAACTCCTCATCCCTCATACGTGCGGCTTTGTTTTCAAAGTCGGACGCAGGAGGCAGATTTACATCGAGACGCCAAATGTGATCAGAAACCCCAGAAAGATGAAAGGAAGGAAAACAAACGGTCGTCCACATCAGTCCTTGATACAGACTGTTAGTGGAAGTGGGGAAGTTTCCTACGGGAACCGGTCAGTGGAATCGGATCATTTTGAACCACTAATAATTACAAAGGTCACTGCAGGTGAACAAAGTACTTCTCACAAAGAAAACCTGCAACTAACATGAATTTCATCAAGCCTTCCATTCATCAGCATTACCCGGGACCCTGTCAGGGTTGTGCTGCTTCCATTTGGCCAAGACACGCTCATTGTGGAAATGATCAAAATCTATTTTTTGACAGTTTCTGCCCATTTCACGTCTTGTCGCAATTCGGGTTTTACAAATGTGGCTGGTGTGAGCCTGTTGGACCGTCTGCATCTCTGTTGTTTATTAGGTGCTGGTGCTCCTGCTGTCTTGAAGAAAGTCAGCAAACGCAGCTGCTGTGGGCCGGGTGTGGTCCGCTGATTCCCCCCCCAGACCTTCATCTGTCCCCGAGGCCTGTAATCACATGGGTCAAGTCATTCCACAAAGCACCAACCGCATTAGATCCAAGCCCGTTCCGGGCGTGCGTGGCTGCCTGACGACGGACCGACCCCCTAACCAGGGTGTAACCCTTCTGGCCTCACGCCCGGGAACCCAGCCCGGGCTCCGACCCGCTGTCCCTCCTGTTCAGAACGCGAGTGAGTGCCAGCCACCACTTTATGTCTTTATAGGAGCCTGCGATCCAAAAGGAGTAAAAGTCACATGAAGTCCTCATGGTTGTGACCCATTCAGCTGCAGACCCCCTCAAGACTTTAACCATAAACTGCACTTCATAACTTTTCATTCTTTTTCATGAGCACATTTGTCCAACATTGCCATTTTTGAATTTATGACATCTCCATGAACCTGCGCAAGTTTATATGATTCACCTTTAAATCCGAAGAGTAACTGTTCAAAGACGTAATCAACAAGCAAGTCGACGTAGTATAAAAGTTCCACTGTAGTCACAGAACAACTGCAAGACATCAGAACTTTCCAGCTCAGAGCATCGTCTGGCGGACAGCTCATTTGTGGGGCCTGGTTTGATCCCCACCAGCATCCCACCAGCTCATCTCGCGGTGGAGGCAGAAGTCAACATGCGGCCCGTTTGGGCATCGACCTCAACCCCTTGCGGTTGGTGTCAAGGGTTTTTACCTGACGTTTGTCCAGACAGTGTCAAGATCCCCTAAGATCACGTATGGGCTGCAATTTAGACGTAGAAAATAAAAAGTTTGCTGAAACTGTGCACTGAAAAAGGTGCTTCGCTTAAATGCTTCAGATTAAATGTGTTTTTTTTTTTGAATTTCCTGAGAGTTTGGCTTCTGAATTATTCAGATTTTTACTTGACAGCCAGTCTCCGGAGGGGTTCGGCGAGCCAAGTCGGGGCTCCCAGGGAGGCGTTTTCCTTCACTCCCTGCAGCCAAATTGCTCGGGACGCCGTTTGTTCTGCCTCGTTTCTTCTTAATCCGGAGCACAAACCCCCTCCACTCCTGCTCAACACCGTGGAGAGTCAACCCAGAAGCGGGCAACAGGACCCACGGGGGGGCAGCGGAGAACCGAGCAGCTACTCCAAGGTACTACACAGCTGAGTCACCCTGGTGGTACCGCACAGTACTACAATAAAACGCAGTAGTGAAACACACTGAACACGTGAAGCTGCAGGAAAAACAGCCAGTCAGACCTTTACTGAAGCTGTTTAATCAACTCAAGTTCCTACCAGATATGGATGTTTGCAGTTCAGTGCGGAAACTGCCCAGTGCTTGTTTACTTAGAGACATCTCGGATAAAAGTGCAGGACTTGGTGGTGAAGGCTGAGATGCTCTGAATCCCTGACCACTTACCTGCACACGGCAGCCAAACTGCCAAACACACCTGCAGACTGGCAGGAGACTTGTCTCTTCAGCAGACAGCGTGAGCTTTAATAGAGATGACACCAAGATGGAGGTACAAGGAGAGACTTTAGTTTTCAAAACTGCTGGATTACATACTAGTTAGTGGAGTTAATCAGCTCGTCGTGTGACATCTGCCCTTTCACGCTAAAAGGGGACGACATCATGCTCCTTGGAGAACATAAAATGTCCAGAAAACTAAGGGCTGAAGGAGGGTCCCGGTAGGAGATTTCCTTGTATGTTCTTGAAGACGACGGAGCTCACGGGGTGGCGTCTCCCGTTCAGGACGTGCCGAGATGTATTCTCTGCCTCCTCCGGAGCCTTGACCCGCCTTCGCCAGTAAGACACTCTTAAGACAACCTTTCATAACAGCCACATGGAAAGATCAGCATATGTACAACATTTACAACGGAACAAAGAAGCAGCTCAATGCCTGAGTTTTCAACCAACATCCAGAAGACAACTGGCAGTAAAACAGCTATTTAATATCTCAGTTACTTCCATTCACTTCTTTGAACACACACTCGGTTAACTAGGTAGCGAAACTGAGGGCTTTTTACCTTAACAGGAACGGACTTGCATCAGCATCCTATCACATTTCCCTTACAGTCTGCATCCCTGATGCAAAACAGCCTAATTAAAATACTGACAGAGGCAGGTAAACTAAAGTAGTTTAAAATTTGGCAACAGAAGTTTAAGGGAAAAATACAATATTCACAGCAACAAAAAAAAAAAAATCTCAACAATGGGAACGTTAAAGAAACATTTCTTTTTCTGGTTATAATTTCAAAATGAGACTTCAGACGAACACATATGACATTTCTACCAGCTGAAAAGAATCAATTTTCCACGTCAAGGTGAAAGATTCGCCAGAAGAGTTTAAGGCTGAGACATTATATTGAGTTATCGATAATTTGAGTGTTGTCATTAAGTACTGAACGCAAACATGAACAACGCAGGTGACAGGAGGAGAACAGAAGACTTGAGTTAAGAGGATCTTCTGTGAGCAGAAACAGGCGAGACAGAGACCAGGTTAGGTAGCCGAGCTACTTCTGCTGACCTGGGTCTGGTCTCAAACTTCGCAAAACACACCTGGAACTGTGGAAAACTGTCCTGAGGAAAAATATACCTTTCAGTCCCTGAAACAAAATTTCCTCTGAGTTTATAACTAGATCTTATTACGCTACTTGACTACAGTGTCTGACTTGGAGGATATTTGGATTTAACTGTGGAAAAAAAAGCCACTTTAGAAGTCATGCTTAGGCAAGGCTTTCAACATACTTTAATAAAGTATGTAATACAAAAATTGTACAGATAACTGAATGCTGTCAGTGTTTTATAATACAACTGTCCACAAAATACCAACAGCCCTGATATGTAACCTTTAGTAAAATCGATGACTTGCGATATATCGATAAATCAAATGTCCCAGCCTTACAGGAGTTTGCTTAGTCTTCGCTTTCCTTTCTCACGCCATATGATGGGAATGGGGAGTGAGGGTAAGATTTTAAAAAGTTCTTTAAGGAATGTTGCTCGGGATCACTGCCAGGGGGCTCGGGGGAACGCCATCGTGCCTGGCAGTGACGGCC
The DNA here is from genome assembly GCA_900497675.1 of Arapaima gigas. NCBI lineage: Eukaryota > Metazoa > Chordata > Actinopteri > Osteoglossiformes > Osteoglossidae > Arapaima > Arapaima gigas. Next base: position 509,060 of record UFQX01000297.1, on the reverse strand, counting down.
CCGCCCACCTCCCAGCCCATGAGCTGTCCTCAAGAGTTGGGCCTTAGTTGGCGATCTTAGACAGTTGCTCCTCGAGTTTGGTGATGCGCTTCTCCTGACTGCTGACAAGGGCCCTGAGAGACTTCATTTCTTTAAGAATCTCATCCAGCTTGGCTTCGTTTTTCTAATGGGGAGAAGAAACAGCTGTTCAGGTTAAAAGCAGTCAAACGAGGGAAACGGAAGGAAACCAGTCAATATAAATCATTATGAGATATTAGCGCAGATCATCATTAAGTTTTCTACCATACAGTTCAACACCAGCGGGCTTTTTTTGGGCTGTGAGAACCAGCAACCATGCCGAATGCTTCTAACTTGCAACGTGCGTTTATGGTGATTCAGAACAGTATGACATCCAAAGCTGCCGTCTATCGCAAATGCTTCTCAGCTTCACAAACCCCAATTCCACCCTGTCTGAGGCCTCTTCTGTGGGACGGACACTAATGTGGCTAAGTGATGTTAAATATACGCAGACAGTGGGGATATTTAATAAATCCAGTTTGGTGCGAATTATTCCAGTGAAGAACCCTCTGGATGAAAAGAGAAAGTACCATTAGCCGCCACCGCGGTAGTTCACTGTACGAGACCCTTTCATGTAAGAGAGGAGAATTTGCCTTCAGTAAACTGATTCTGCAGCTTTTGGGTTCTTCACGTTTTTTTGAGGAATTAAAAACTTTGCTGTATACAGGGAATTTGGGAGCTGAGGCCTTAAAGGAACAGCAGCATCGCTGTCCTCAAGAAGCGAGATGCAACAACGGCACGGAATGCTGAACCCCGACGGGGGGGGCACTCACAAGAGACGTGGTGGGTGAGGAGGCCGTCTTGTGAGCAGGACTCGTGTTCTCCGTGTTTTTGCTCAGCTTGCTGTCCAGGATGTTCTTCTTCACCACCTTGAGGTCGCGGTTTTTGCCCGGCACGTAGCCGTGCTTCAGAGAGATGAGGATGGGGTCACCATTCTTGCCCTCGAACCACTCCTCGGCCTCAAGGGCGCAGTCCGGACCCGCCGTGTCCGGGTACAGGTCATCCTGGAAAAGGTCCGACTGGGTGGGGGCAGAAGTAAGAATTACCGAGGTGGTCAAAGGCCACACACTCACAGCCCATATACATAAAAGGATTTCATGTTGTGTGTCCTCAGTTTGTTTATTAGTGGGATTCTTGTTCATGTTTCATCATAAGTGGAAGGAAAGGAGGAGGAGAGGGGTCATTTAAAGACACGTGAAACATATTCAGCTACTAATTACGTGTTATAACGTTCCTTCACTTGCACCCCTACACTTTTTGCAAGCACTCAATTTTCTCAAACTGACGCTAAAAGACCTCCAATGTTTATTTCATCATTAATATTACAGAAGTTTTAAAGTGAATAATTTCAAACCAGAATTTACAACCCAGAATTTGTGCCACAGACAATGAGTGCAGTCAAGCGCCTCCTATAGTCATGAATGAGCTGCCAGGGTCTATGGCCCCCCACAGCGTGTACCGCTGACGGCAAACGAGAAGGTTCACCTTTCTGGGCACAGTCATGACGATGGGTTCGCACTTTCTTTCATGCAGTTTATAAAACCTGAAACAAATGCAGAAGAGATACAGAACTATTTTATCAACATACACAACAGAAAAATTCTCTGGATGTACCCTGTCTGCATTAGTCTCACGCTCGCTGTTTATGACCAACTTCAAGTACAGCTTGGCTGACGTGAGTCCGGGTCGTGCAGTTTACTTGTGGCGTGGTACAGTCTCTCACCGGGCAATTTCGCATTTGTTCACGTCCAGGCCTCTCTTAGGCATGTACCCCATGCCCCGCTGTGGCTCCTTGGTGGAGAACGTGTTGAGGTAATGGACAAAGGGGGCCTCGTCCGTGATCTCAAAATAGCGGATGCTGCTGTCGCCCTTCACAAACAGACAACGTCCACAGTTGGTGCAACTGAGTTCTGCTGTGTTATTTATCAACTACAAAGACGTCTTAATGCCGTCTTATCATTGCTGTCATCATTTTAAATATAGGGCGAGTAACAAAATGTACAGAGATGAAGATACCAAAACACAGACGACAAATTGAGCAATGGTCTGAACGATTAGCCATCAACATGGAGCTCGACACTCTGGTTTACGGCCTACGTGACGGTCAAGGATCTGCAGCCTAATACCCACAGGACCAGATCAGTCCCTGCAACCCAGCGAAAGCGCTGAGCTCCCGTCTCCGGCCGCCAGGTGATTCCAAAGTAGAAAGTCTGCAGTTGTCAAGCTGTAGCTCAGCTGTGCTGGAATCACCTTTGTCTCTCCCTCAGAACTGCTAAACCCCTTTCAGCATTTAAGAAGCTTCTTAAAATGTAAGCGAACATCATAAAAATACAGCTTTGAACAACTACCTGCACAGCGTATTTAGAGAACACAGACCGGAGCCTGTGACGTGCGGAGGGAACACTCACCTTCCCACACAAGTACACGACGTTAGTGTCAGGGTCGTAGAAGGGGAGGAGAACCCCATTGCTGGTGTCCATCTCGTGAACGGAGATGGGCTCCTCCATGTTTTGCTGAGAAGGAAATGCACCAAGTCAGGCTCTGAGGCTTAGTAGCTGCACACAGTATAACATAAAAACACAATTTCTCTACGGAGACACGTGTGTCGTCGTGCCGAACATCCAGCTCAGAACAGGTTGGATGGCACCAGAAGGGACCCTCTCGCTGTCCGGAGTGATAGAACAAGGTGAGGATGCTGGGTATGAACACCACCTCGCTGTGTATTTGTATGAAACACTGGATCAACTTCTCATGCACATTCTTGCTTATAGTGTTGAAATATATAGAATATCATGAAATAAAGCTGTGAGAACCTTTAAAATGTTCATCATGAAGAAAACTGGGAAGGGGTGCACGTCCCCCCCTTTTTTTGCAGACAGGTTTTGGGGAACCAATTAGGTTTCAATACCGGGGAAGGGGGTAGAAATAATATTGACCCTGACAGATAAAGGATGCAGCTGACCACACTGAGGCCTTGCAGGGTTTGTAGTTCAAATGCATCTAGACTAGTGCACAGGTCTGCTGACAGAACAAGTGTATCAAATTTTGGAAATTTGGAAACTGTACAACAACCCTTTACCTTACGCACTACTTTTCTCCTGGGACAGTATTGTACTCTCACCTCTAGTATCTTTGTAACCGCTTAACTTGCCTTTAAATTGTTCACAGTTCTTTTTAATGCCAGCCCTGTGTCCAAGGCAGCCAAGGATGATGAAGCTGCACAACGTTTCATCCTGGACTGTCACCATCTGACTCATACATCGTGACCCCTTTCATTTTGTACGAAACAAATCCTCATAAGTCACCATGAACAAAGGCATCAGCAGAATAAGGATCAATGAAAAGCAAGCAATGCCAAGCTGCTACTGTCTGACCGTGCGAGCCCTGCAGTGCGCCCCCTTTCGGGGGTCACCCACCGGATTCCAGAGCGCCAGCTGCCTTTCGCTCATGCGACTGAAACCTGTCGTGAAGATGTTGCCGTCAGCCAGGAAGATGGCCCTCATGGGTCTTGCCCCTTCGTGAGCCTTGTCCTTCTCCTGCAATGCAGAGCACCATCAGCAGAACTACACAAACACTCATTCTTCACTCTCTCCCTGAAACTCTCCACAGCAGGTAAACCCAAAACGGGCCTTTGAAAGTTAATCTAGGCAGTGCTGTATGTAACCCTCTTCCACATTCTGTCCCTTAATAAAACTCAGTTTTGAATTTCAAAGAAGCAGAGCGCCATCTGAAGGCAGCATGGGGAGGAGCGGGCCACTCACAGCGACAATCTCCTCCTTGCGTGGGTCAACGACCCGGACCTTCTTGTCCTTGCAGGCTGTGCAAATGAGGCTGCCGTTGCGGTTCCAGCACACGCTGTAAATGACATCCGGGTGCATGTCCTCCAGGTTGATGAGCGCCTCGCCTGTGCCCACGTTCCAGATGATGATCACGTTGTCACCACCTGATCAAAGTACCAGGACAGGCATTTAGCATGCAGACGTTTCTCACCTTATATTTCCATGCTGCACTGTTATTTATCATTTATAAATCTGTCTTTCACATTTTGTACCACAAAACTCAATGACTTCAGGCACCAATTTTATTGCTAAAATGAGGAATCACTGTTGGTTCCTCTTCCCATTTAGAAAGAATTTAACATAAATGTGCCTGTTCTGCTGCGGCGCTGAAAGTCCCCAAAAATGTGTTTATCCAATGAGTAGATAAAATGATGGTGTCTCCTGAGCCACTGTACCAACACAACTATCGAACTTCACTGAAAGAGAAACCACTCCTTAAAAAAACTCCACGTAGGAACCAAAGAGAAAAAAACCTTTCCAAAGCACATTTCCTACTGTAATGGTCAAAAACGTGGCTAGACGTGTTAGAGCGCAAGTCGTACCTGCGCTGAGGAGCACGTTGCGGGCTGTTGGGTGCCACGTCACTATGCCCACTCTCTTGGAATGGCCCTCGAGGACCACCACGGGTTCCGTCAATGAACTCGCCAGCCCGTTCTCCGGAATCTGCCACACCTGTGGGCGAAAGTGTTCAGCTGCAGTATTTCTTTATGAAGACAAAACAATCCTCTCAATAAAATGTGTAAAACCAAAAAGGTACCAAAATCAAAACAGAAAAAACACAGGAATGCTGATACACATTAAGTGTACATTATAAGCCAATCCACATTAAAATGGAAACCACAATTCATTTCTGGAATGCAGCTACTAAGTTATTTTCTCCAAAACTAAATATTTTTTTCATATTTATGTCATGCTCTTTTCCTGTAATATTTTTGGTGACTGTGGAGGAATAGTGTAATCATGTCCACGTCACACTGTGTTTACATGACTTTGACAGAAGGTGGCAGCACAGCACTAAACTACACACAATGTCACGCAGCATTACCACATATGCATACACGTATATACACTTCCCCAAAGCGCAAATTACAGCAGGTTCTCTCTGTGTTCATATGTGCTACGAGTTTCAATATGCAGAATTTGAATGCTAACAATTTTAGAAGCATTACTCCGTGGTTCCTAGGAAAGTGTGTGTTCAAACAACTGCCTACTTGTACCTCTACTCCACTGGCACCAAATATAGCCACATCTTTAGGGCTGAGCAAATCATGGCTGTAAAAGCAATGAATCATTGTATTTCTTCTGATATTTTATCACCATGTGATGCAGACGCCATTCTCAGGGGCTGATAAACACCCAGACGGGCACAGCCAATGCACAGATCACGCATTGAAGACCTCGGCAGCAGGACTCCCCTGCGCTCCATCTCCAAACGGAAAAATGACCCGAAGGGGGGGCGACTGCATCTGCGCACATGTGGCTGTCAGCAGGGGGGGATCTTACCATGACGGTGCAGTCCTCTGACCCGCTGGCGATGACCTGGTCATTGTGTGGACACCAGTCGATGTCCAGCACCGGCCCCGTATGGCCGCATACCGTGGGGTACGACTTGTCGATACGGCCAGTCTGTAAACAGAGGAAGAGCAGGGAGGTCAGCGAGCTGCCCCTTCACACCAACATCAACCTAGGGAGCCCCCCCATCTGTCCTCCTCTTTCATTCAAATCCTTCTCAACAAGCAGTGGTGCAAAGCAGTTGCTAGATGGAGTCCAACATTCTTCGTTGTGCAGCATCACCTGGTTGGCAGTAAGAAGTAAACCTACTACACACTGCAGGAACCAACAGATAAAGCAGAGTGTTGGTGGTGTGTCTGCAAATGCAGGACGAGCAGCACATCTGATCCCAACCCCTGACCAGGTGTGATCGCCACTGTCACGTTTCGACATCTCGTTCTGGATCTCTGGTTCTTCGCTGCTCTTTCCACGGGCACCACTGTCTCTCTCTCACACACACACACACACTCCGTATCACAGGAGCTTCCAGGAACACACACACACGCAGCCCAAAGCTGTCAGAGGAAGCACAGCAGGGGCAACAGACACTGCATCTTCACAATGAGATCTGCACCCATCAGCAAAGGGAACTGCAAGTCTGAGGGCAGTAGGTGGCACAGTGGTTAAAACTGACGCCTCACACTTCACTGCCCCGTGTTTCAATCCCACCTTCCGCTGTATTGCCCTTGACCACAGTACTTACTGTGAACGGATGCAATAAAAAATACACAGCTGTACAAATACGGTTTTTTAAAAATTTATTTAGTGATATTTACCTTTTATATTTATATGATCTATCTTTTTATTTATCTGTACTTATTTTTTTTCCTACTAAGTGTACTGAGCACCGCAGATCAGGAGGAACTTCATTTTGCTCTTCCTGCACACCTGTTTTATAAGGCAGTACGACAATAAATGATTTTAGATTCATAAATTAGCTTAAATTATAAATCTCCTTGAAGAAACAAGGTTAGATGAAGTGACACTGTAAAAAGCATCTGGTTTATAAATTCAACACTAACCTTCTTAGGGAGCCTTACATCATTTCTTACACAACAATAGACACACTGCAACACAGAAACTTCACTAATCTCTTACTGCTCTCTCACTCTCACACACACACACACACACACACACACACACACACACACACACACACCACAGTACTGAAAACAGGCCAGAACTGGCATGCTCCCGGGGGGGGGGGGGGGGGGGACCTNGGGGGGGGGGGGGGGGGGGTGACCTTTGACCTGTGGTTGGGGGGGGGGGTGAAACACACACAAAGCTGACACACCCACTCTTTGTCCTGCTAACGCACACAGCCACTCCAGTGGCGGCTGTATGATGTCACCAGGCACCAAAAATCTCGGTGCCAGTTGAAATACAATTCCTGACAAACCAGGTTCTCTGGAAATTACTATACAGGCAACTGATGGATTTTTTTTAAGTAATGGCTTTAAGGGCACATGTCCCCTTCCTTCCTGAGTACATTTATCCATTTTGCAGACACTTTTCTCCAAAGCACAATGAGCATTAACTAGTATTTACCTGAAACCTTAACCAAGGTGACTAACAGTGTTGGCTACACTGACTTAGCTATTAATCAAAGTAATTATTCCTACTTAATAAATTGTTTTCCATAACAGCCCTAACCCTAACCCAGTGCCAAGATCTCTGAATGTGAGCAAACTGTCCTTGTTGAATATTTGTTCAAGATGGAGGACAAGACCCACCAGGACAACCCACATTCCAGAATTTCCACAAAAATTTATCCTCATTTAAAACTTGCTCAACTCCAACCACTGCACCCCTGGCACTTCACAACGGTTTGCACAAACACTGAACTTGCAGACATATTTTAAAGACGATTTCAGAATCTTCATAAGCTCTTTTACTACTTTCTGCCATTTTAAGCAAAACACAGCTCCCCTGCACGCACGCGCGCGCACACACACACACACACACCAAGTTTTAGCTGGATTTAATTTAGCTGGGAAAGCAATGAATGATTCAAACTCCCTTTGGGGTTATGCTATTAGGAAGTGGCCCGTAACACTGAAACTTCACTGCAGAGTTTGGTTCAACCAGAAAATTTTAATAATGTACTGATTTACATTGATACTTATCTGGTGCACTTCTCTCCAAAGTGACTTACACTGACATACTTACAATGATCTGCCAGTTTATACATTTGGGTGATCTTTACTGTATCAGTTCAGGGCAAGTAACTTGCTCAGTGATAATACATCAAGAGATGAGATTCAAGAACAAGTCAGCTTGTCTAACCACTACATCACCAGCTGGCCTGCTTCACCCGTGGAGCATCGTCCTCCATGCAGGCGCTCTGAAGACATGACACCTGTCCACCGAGGAACACAAAGCCAAGTGTGAAGAGACTCCACACAGCTCACTCTCCCAACACAGCTCTTGCGGGAAGAGAGACGTGCGTGACGTGTGCCAACCGCACTGCACCTGATGGAAGTCACCAGAGAGGAGATTGAGGAGGGAGGTGAGGAAATATACTGGCTCACTGTTGCACTAATGTGTGTCTGTCAGCATCCAGGAGGTTGAAAGCCTCTCAGAAGGTGCAGCTGAGAAGGGAGTAGAAAGTAGGTGGACAGGTGGAGCTGACAAGGTATCCACTCCAAGCAACTTCCCAGTCAAGTAAAAATCAGGTTTAAAGACTCCAGCAGGTCTACTGGTAGGGGGACAGGAGTGGACCACCCTGCTGGGGGGGAGACCTCATTAGCAGCACCTGCTAGAACCTCTCAACCTTTCCATAGAGTGCGGGAACACAATGCCAAGACTGCTTTGTTGTAAAGATGGCCAGAACAAGCAAACACAGAACCACAAACAACATCGCCGCCACCACCACACAACCAGTGACGTCACTCATCACCACCACGAACGAGACTAAAACGCTGTATGCTGCAGTCAGAGGTTGAAGGCCCAGCTAGAACATGGGGTTGTATGAGGAAAGTGGGGCATGCTAGGAACAACTAAAACAGCAGTCATATGTCTGCAGAAGGTTCTCAGATGTAAGGAAGTTCCAGTTCTAGACCCATGTGAGTTTCTTCCAGGTGCTCAGGTTTCCTCCCAGTCTAAACACAAGGATTTCAGGCAAAAAATGAATATGAATTACCTGCAATGTGTGTGTGAGAATGTGACATTTCCCTCGTGAGCGCTGCCTCACACTGTACGTGGACCACACTCACACTGAACTGGACAAGCAGATACTGATGGTGTATGCAAATGAGTCTTAACAATGGCATGTTGGGTACCTTATCAAAGAAACATGCTCACGATAAGGTCAACCAGCTCCCCTCAGCATGGCACAGCAGGGCGTGGTTCCAGGGGAAAGCACGAGGAGAATGTCCCCTGAGGGGGGTCTGTGTGCGAGACTAAAGTTCAGCCTCATCCTCCTTCCCTGCCAATCAGCTGTTAAAGAGGCAGCAGGGGAGGAAGCACCAATCCTGTCTCCACCACACAAAGCTGATCAGAGCAGACTTAATCCCCAGAACATCTGCGCAATGGCACCGAAGTTGGAGATAAACACACAGGTGGGAATGAGCAAAGTGTAAAAACCATCAGTTAAGGACAGCTGTGATGCACCTCCATACAGCCCCGCCCACAGGGACGCACAAGAGAGATGAGTCACAGGACTATGCTGTAGGGGAGGGGTTAGAGCAGGTAGCATTGTGCTCAACATGCGATGAGTCATGAGCCAACAACTCCACATTCCACTGTGATACTGACAGAGGGCCTCAAGTGGTGATGTAGTCTTCTTGGGGAGTTGAAATGCAGGGTCTGACATCAGTTACAAGTACGTTTTACCTGTCCGTTTTCAGAAAATATCACAAAGACCCCCCCCCCCCCCCCC
>UFQX01000297.1:243495-486812 GCA_900497675.1 Arapaima gigas | reverse complement strand
GGGGGGGGGGGGGGGGGGGGGGGGGGGCTGATGAATTCCTGGCTTATTGATCAAAGCAGCCATACAGTGCCCAGCGGCTATTCGTCGTTATTCACGAATCATCCACCATTAGTCTTTGAGACAAGTTAGCCCACTGTTTTGAATTTTTGCTCCCATTCATGAAGGTGGTGACAGGAAAACACGGTTCATTGTAAAATAGCTGGTCCCATTTAATTACAATTTCACCTTCAACATCAGCAAAAACAATCATAATATTCCAATCAAAAGTCAACATGCAAATGAATATTTAGACACCAAACAACTTTCAAAAAGTATTCAATTCTTCAAATCTAATCATCACTGCCAACATTTATTGTAACTATCAAAAAGGTGAATTATAAATCAATGACAAATATATCTTCAAACAAAAAAAATATTACATTCAATTGCCCAGGTTTTTGCCTTTCAGTAACTAGCCATCTCTTGCACCAGAAGAATAATGTTGACTCCAGGCATGGAGACTTTGGAATTAGACACTGTCATTGCAAAGATCAGTTTTGATGATGAGGAAGTTTCAGGTTGTTAAGACTCAATATTACTATCGTATATTACTAAACATAATCCCTGCTTTCTGTGGAAATAAGGTGAGCACTGATGAGCAATGGAGCAGGAAGCCTTACTTGGACCACAGTATCAGAAATGAGCATCTAAGCTCTGAGGACTCCTACCTACAGAGAATTGGGAAACTTGAAAAGTTGGCACAAGTTAGCACAAAACCACAAAGAACTGCTTGATGCTCTTTATTCATGTGGTTACTCCATATTAAAATACTGGCTGGTCTTCTGCCATTTACATTTATTCAAGTAGTTGTGCTTTTCTCCAGAGAAACTTGTGTTGTCAAGTTACCTATAATGATTTACATATTTACACAACTGGGTAATTTATACTGGAGCAGTTTCAGGTAAGTTGCTCATTGGTACTATAGCAGTAACCTGAATCCTTTGAGTAGGAGGCTTCACTTCTAAATACTATGCCACCTGCAGCCCATTAGCCCATTAAGACACTAGGTACAAAATTCGGGAAATATTTTTAAATTAAAAGTAATAAGTACTGTATTTAAAAAAAAAAAAAGAAATGTTTAGGTTTTGGAAAATGAAAGCTGAGAACATTCTGTGGAGGACGGAACATTCAGTTTCACCGAAACTACATCATCCCCCCATGAAGAAAATGCAGCTGCTTAGGAAATAACGAACAAACCCATTGCTGTGGTTTAACTTATGGCAGAGATGATACTTTTAAGGCATTAATTTTACTTTCCAAAACACTCTGAAACTCACTGGGAAAGAAGTATTTTACTGCCACACTTGAAGTAAACAACAACCCTCGGGAATGGAAAACAATTCAATGCTACATCCAATTTTAAAAGTTTTCCCATAAAAAACCAGGACCAAGGTGGAAGTGAGGCCCCAGGAGCAGATTCACACCGATTCTACAATATATTCCTGAAGAAGAAAAGCTCCAGCATGGAGGGGATCATCTCTCCTCCACTGTTAGTGGCTCCAGCATACAGTTGCAAAGAAGGGCACAGAAGGTATTTTTGAAACTCCGGTACTATTCAGTCACACAAATCAAAAAAGAGTGCCACCACAAGTTGACACCTCCCACAGATAACCTCGGAACTCTGACTGCTAAAAGAAAGGAAGGGAACATCCTCTTAACGTGCAACACAGAGAATAATTTACTAACCTCAGTGCCTCAATCGTCGGCATATAGGTATTTACTCCATGCCATGAGCTCAGCGGGAGAAGTTTAAGTGAAAAGCGCTGAGGGTTCAGCTACGCAAGCTGTTTTGCGTTCCTTGCACATTCACTACAATACGCCAGTGTGCCAGTAATAAACTGGCAGGAGCTCGTCCAAAACCCACCGAACAATCCCGCTGACTGTACTGCCAAATGCATAAAGCCCTGCACACCAAACCAGGAACAAAGCCAGCAGAAGACCATGCAATTACTGTGAAATGCTTCCACTGCCAACAACTCTCCCAGTGAATCATATCTGATGGCTCTGCTCATCTGCCGTAGAATGACTGTCACTCAGTCTTTTGTCACAGGATCATGTCAAACCGCTCTTGTGAACTTCACGATATAGAGCGAGCCACTTACAGAACTTGAATCATTAAACAGATTTCTGTACCGAATGCACAGAGATACATTACAGAGAGCTTTATGAGGTCCATTAGTCATCTTCTGCAAACCAAGATCCCCAAACTGGGGATCCTGCACCCAGAAAACAGAGGCCACTTCAGAGCCAGCATATCCAGTTTCCACATTCATTTATCTTTAGTTGTGCACAAGACAGACACATTTTTACCTGTGCCATTCAATTTTGCACCTACCCACTTAAATAAATTTTTACTTTAATTTCCACATATATACGGCATACTTTAACAGACAGGAAGTCAACACGTTTTATTCACAAGTTTACTAATTACATTTTTGATGAAAAGAGTTTTAATGCAAAAATAAATTTCACTGAAAAAATTTAATTGACTATAGAATATAAACTTAAATGAAGCACTGAAATAGATTAAATGATACTATTGGCTGTACTTCCTTAAAAGAAAACACCCAGAACAGCAAAACCTAGGGGTTATTTTTGCTTTATTTTGGATACCTTTGGGTATTTTGCAAAACTAAAAACTGAAATCAAAGCGCAGTGATCAGGGCACCTCATGATAGGAAGAAAATTCACAAAGAGGGTCCAACATAAAGAAATGTAAGTTCTTTGTACCAGGAAAACAAATGTGAAACAATAATGCAGATGTTTTGCATTTAAAGCCTTAATATTTTACCATAATTAATTATCCATTTGTCCACTCGACAGGCATCACAACTATTACCTGTGTACATCTATAAAATGTAAACCTACCTTGGAGAGTCAGGCAACTATTAAACTTGAGTCCTGCATATGCTAGCAAGGGTCAGGGTACATCCCAAACTGGTGCCATGCAGGCCAAACAAGTTTTTAGGAACAGTTGAGTACTAGTAACGTAGATGAAAATTACACAAACCACTTTAAGAACCACTGAGAAAGACTGGGACCAGACATTAACTTTTTCAGATAAGCTTTTGGATGAACTATGACCTGTAGCCATTTGCCAAACATGACACACTTGAGATGCCTGTGGACACCCAACCCTGCTTCAATGGCTCTTTTGCACCCCTCTGTACACTAGAATTTATCAAATGGGCCACAATATCCTGTTACTCTGGCAGGATGTCACATTTGTCTTGGTGTGAGAGGGATTTTATCTGTAACGTCCTGCATTGAAGCCGATTGCAAGGTCAGCACAAGGTCACAGTTAGACTTCTTGGCACACGTTGTGTGAAAAACATGGGGGGAAGAGAACCTCAACTCAGCGGCAAGCCAAGTTGTCAGGTTAAGCATAGGCCAAGTCATCAGTACTTCTTCCTGAGGACTCAAGCACAGAAGCTCCAGAGGGGAACTATTCCACACCGAGAATTCCAGTTAAATTCATTCATTGTGATCTAAGCAGCTCCATATTAGAGCACATCCTCGACAGACTGCTTTCTAAAGCTGTTGCTATGATTTCCACACTGTTACAATGAGGTTTCCATAATGTTCACTTTTAAAATTGTTAAAAAAAGCAAATATTATGATAAATTAATATCAAAACAGTTAAAACATGCAAAAATACTGAAGAATAACTATCCATTTCGATCATATCTATTAAGTGACTGCTTACTTAACCTGAATCTGAACCTAGGCCCTTTGTCGCAAGGCCCTGAACAACTCTGACACTAGCTACCCCACTGTCACTAAACACTGTTTTGGTTTGTTAAGTCAATTGTGCCTAAACAAAATTACTTAATACTTGCAAAACCAGAGCACCCTACAATGTCTGTAAACTGGCCATAAGCCCATCAGTGGCCTAAAAGGGAGTTGATAAACAGAACAAGAACGTACTGGTACAAGAATACAGCCAGAGTATCACATCACCTTAACTTCTCTGCCAATTTTCAGCGACCACCACGGTTGTTTACCAACCCAGAAGCATCCCTTAGCACCTGGCAGCGCCTAGCGTCTGAGCTAACAAAACACAAGCTGGTGAGGGGCAGACACTCTGAAAGGTCGAACTACCAGGGTTTTTTTTCTATCCTCTCACAAAGCCAGTGAAGAAACTCATTATCAGCAGGTTACAATTCTTGGGAGGAACTGACTTGAAAACAATACAGAAAGAAACTTTCTTGGGTTTTTGAATCCATAATTTATTGGTTTCAAGCCCCCATTTATTCAATACTGCTTTTAATATAATTTGAAGCATATTTGGAGATGTCCAAAGGGGTTGTTATCTTCCACTTTTTCCAAAAACCTCACAATTTTCTCTGAAAATTGAAACTGACAAAAGTATTTGGTATCTTCCAATTATTTCACATATAACAGAACAGGAACTTTGCTTTTGATTCATGACTTAACATATTTTAAATAATAAAACAAATTAAAAAGTTTTTCATGGACAAAAATATTGGACTGTGAGTTGTATCAGCAAACAGAAAGAGGCAAACTCAGTATCCCAGATTTGAGAAATATGGCTTATTTAGGCTCTAAGGTTCTTTTTACATTCAAAAGTGCATTGGCTTGCAAGCACTGGAGTACAAACCCAAGTTTTTGGAGGAGCAACGAGGACAACTTCAATTAAAGCGCCGTAAAGATGCAATACAATCAAACTAGACAGAGAAAACACCTTTCCAAGTTGCTTCAGGCTATCTCCAAAAGAGCTGCCATTCATGAAAGGAACAGGATGTTGGTGGCCACTCCAAGTAGACAGAAGCTGATTCAAGTGGACAGAGGAGATAAGTGAGGTTATAACAGGAAGTAGGATGACGGTAAAAACCGTCAGGTCCAACAAACAGCCAAGAGAACTGGAAACAGAGCCAGAGATTTCCCTACCCTGCAGCTGACATTTGACACAGCTGCACTAGCATTCAGTAGTCAACCTTTCAGAATCTCCCAGGAGTTGGTTTCCCAAGCATGCACAGGAAAACAGTTGGGCTCAGCTGGAGCCATGCTGCCACAAGAGTTATGCCAGAAAACAAAGTGGGAAGAACAAACGGGAGCAGGATTTTACAACGCCAAACCAGGAGGTGGATTGAGCGTAGGTGGGGGTTGCATAACTGAAGCAGTTTCATCTGCTACACAGGCCTGGTGCAACAATCCCAGCTCCAAGACATCGTCCTTCCTGATCGCTGCTGCATCCTGACAGTCAGCACTCAAGATTCACAGAGTGCGTTTCAAAGCTTTATGTATGCATGTTGTCAGGAACCATCTAGACAACCCTTACAACCATGTCTGTTAAAGGACACTACACCCCTAAACAATTGTTACAGATGTTACTCAAAGTGCAGGACCAAAAATTTTTTAAAAAATAAATTAAAAATTGCAGAAGAAGAAAAAAAGGCATCAGTCATACACACACTTAGAATGAAACACTCAACAGCAGGCCAACAGATGTGTGCAAAGACTAAGGATAAAAGCAGTGCAGAACAACACAGCAAAGAGCTACGTTACCAGTTACACCAGTGTTAGTGGGGTGACAGTGTGAAGAAAGCTTTTTGTGGCAGAAATCTGATTCACTTTGCCCTTTGTGCTGCTTCACAACTATGACACCCTTTGTTCTCTTGGTCAACTTCTGCTCTGAATATTCTCATTCTCAGGTTTATCACAACCATATCACTGCACCAACATCACAACCCTACCAACTTAACACCAAAGCCTCAGAAAAGCTGCACAGCTGTGGATTAAGAAGAGAGAAGGTCACCTTGGTTCAGTCGAAACAAATATCTGTAGAAATTGCAGGATGCTCGCATTTACATTGTAACACAGTACAGGGTGCTAGTCTTTTAACAACTTCACTAAAGTATGCCAGGTCCACATGTGAATGAATCAATGAACACTATTGAACCCAATGGTAACTGTATGGGGCTATAGCAGCACAAAGTACCTACAACAGTACAGTGAGAAGAGACAGGAATCACACTATGTAAATCTCCATATTTACACAAGCATATAAGAAATAAAAAGGAAATCAAAAGGGAAAAGGAAGCCACAGACAGAAAATGGACTTAAACTTTCAGCCAGCTAACAATTTAATTTGTTTATTTTTATAAAGTGCTCTTAGAGTGCCGCAGAATGCTAAAAGCCATACAACCAATTTGAAATGGGTATATCACTCAAAAAAAAAACCTCACTTTGAATGACTAAGGTTTTCCTCTGCAATTCATTTTCACATCTAACTCAGAAATCTAAAACAAATGTATGCTTAGGCATTCACAGTACCCCGAAGGCACTGATACACAGTGCGGACAACAAGCGCAGAAACATGCAGGAAAAACCAAAAGCATAACAAAGCAGGCGCCAAAGCAAGCCACGCACTGATGAGTGATACAGGGCAGAGGGTTTGAAGCCAGACTCCTCTGACAATGAGTGCGAAGACCCCCTCCAAGCAAAACAAGCTCCCTGTGTTTTACATGTTGCTATGGCAACTTGCAAAAAGCTACTATAACACTGCCACTACTGGACTATACCACCATTTTAGATTTAGTTTTAAAAGCTAAATGCTGTGTGTTTCAGTGGCCACATGTTACGCTTGTACTTATAAGTACATAGTTTAAGAGTAGCAAAACAGAAGATCAGGGGAAAAAAAAACCTGTAAGTGGGGTATAATAGGTGTTGAACCCTCCAACTACTCATTACTCAAACAGGCCTAAAACAATACTAGTTTAACCATAAACTGTATAAAGTTGCATGTTACAACAAAAGAAGCCACAAACAGGACAGGGGGTAGAGAACCCAGGTACAAATAAATGTGCATGTGATTGACATGTCACTGTGAAGCTTGGGGCTTCACCAGGTCCATCTCCAAAATACACACCCAACAGAGGTGTTTAAACAAGTGCGGGCAGCACTGCACTACAACATTGACAAGCATCGATGGAGACAAGGATCGTTTGGAGTTACTGAGGATTTTTAAGTCTTTCAGAAAAGCAAGTGTCTGACGTGTTTAAAATTTTCATTGTTTGAGGTTTCTATTGGAACTGAACAGGTAGAAAATTTGACAGAACAGGTAAAATGTAAAATATCCCTGTCTCGTGGACCAAAAATTGAAGTTGAACCCTGAAAAACACTGCAAAACTCTGACATCAGATCAGGGGGGAATGCACAAAAGACATCATTTTACTTTGTAATGAATATTTTTCAATACCATAAATGGACACTTTCAGCATCCAAATGACAGCATGTCTCCATCTCATCCAATCCTCCCCATTGCAGCAAGGACTCAATTAGTAGATGTTTGTCAAACAAGGCTGCAATCCCCAGTTCAGAAGAGAAAGACCCAAAGCCTTTATACTACATTTTCATAAAAATCTGATTTACATATAGAAAATCAACTGAGTTGAGGACAAGCGGAATGAATATACGCAAGAAAACCCACCCAAAACGTGCTCCTCAAAATCTGTCAGAGTGCAGTTCTTCAGGACCACAGACGGCCAACAGCGACCCAGGAGCCATAGATCCTTACAGCAGAGCCAGTGTTGTCTGACATTCATTACTGTTTTTAAGTAAGTAAATATGCCATCTTCTATCAAATGTTCACAAACCAACACAGAGGGAAGGGTGGGCTTTGAAAGAGCATCTGCTAGAAGACATCCACAGACAGCAGGTACCTGGAGGGCTGAGCAGAGGGAGGATAAGGGAAATGAAGGCCTTTCCACACTGTTTATAAGTTATAGCTCCCATGTGTCACTTCAGGATTCAGTCACCATCCTAGATACTTTATATTTACACATTAATTTAAACCTATCCTTTTCTCCAAAGCTACTTACAACGAAATGTCCATTTATACAGCTAACTAATTTTTGCTGTATCAATTCAGAGGAAGTACCTTTCTCAAGGGTACTACAGCAGGAGGTGGGATTTGAACCTTGGACCACTAAGTGCAAAGCAAGGGCTCTAAATACAATGCCACCTACTTTTGGAGATTAACAGTGTTAGACAGCCTAAAATAAGCATTTAGCAAGTATTTGAAGCGAGAATTGTTTTCAGAAAGACATCCAGCTAAGCAGTATTTTCAACACTGAATTTGACAGACTGATCACAAGAGCAAAGAAACTATATAGGCAGCACAAACTGATTGTATATCACAAGAATAGTGCTCCCGTGTTGCCCTAAAAAAAAAGAAAAAAAAAGATTGACTAACCTGTGTCAACACCTCAAACAGCCCCGTGTGCGCGATGCAGAATGGATCCAACCTTGCGGGCCGTCTGTTCTCTGACCGCCATCAACACTGCTCACTATTGAGAGCTACAGTTCCCAAAAAGCTGGACTTGCATTTAATCATCAGTGAATCAGTTCCCTCTGTCTTATTCTCAATCTTCGTAAGCTACTATTTGTGGACTTCAATTCCAACAGTAAGCAGACTACAGTCATTTGAGTACATTGTTTAGTATTTATGTTATGCCATGTCTTTCAGCCAGTATGCCCCCAATTTGTTATATGTTCAAAAAAGCAATTTTTTTCCATTTTGTTAGAGTATTACATTTAAGTTTTTGTGCAAGAATACATTTCTCTGCACATTTGCTTTCTGCTATTGAGGCATCACCTAAAAGGTTTGCACAGGCTTTGTACATCAGATTACATTAAATAAAGCCCATTTACAAACATTTCTCACTACTCATGATTATCGGAATATATATTGTATATCGACATTTTTTTTTGCTCACATTGCCCAGCCCTGCAAAATACCCAGATATGTAAATGGTTTCAAAAGTAAAAATATACATATTCCTTCAAATAATCCATCTCGGCATCCTTTTTTTGTAAACTTGTCCTGGTCAGGGTCGCTGCAGTGCAGGACAGTACACCAGTCCATCAGGTAAGTCTACTGAAAATGTGATTTTTTAAAAAATAAGCCTTCAGTTGCTTGCCTTTTTCATATCCTCCTTACTAAACTGGCACCTCACATGCAGATCGTAATCTCACCACACCTGCTGTTCAAAAGCAGTTTTTGCAGAAATGCATGCGTACATTCCTTTGATGAAAAGGAGGGAAATTTTAACACCCATCAGCAGCAGAAAACAAAATGTTTCTTTAATAACCGACTGGATACAGCCTATTTTTCAGCAAGAAGCATTAAGCGGACAGGTGCTGATGCCATCAACCACCAAGTGTGTCGGATATATCTGGCACAGCAGAAAAATTCCTCATACCAGCATGCCAGATTCACCGGGCACAAACATTATTGGTAGTGTTGCTCAGGATGAGGAACGTGTTTTCGGGTGTATGCAAAATTAAAAGCCTAACTCTTGGCTAGGATTGGGCTACTTGCACATAATTTGTGCAGCTGCTCAGCTGTATGCAGTGAAACAATACTGTGAAAAAGTGGCGAGTGTTTACTTGTGGAGTAGTTCTGAAAGCAACAATGAATCTGAACATATCAGAGGTCACGAAGCAATGAACGAAAAGCGCACATTACAAGAAGTCGTCGAGAGTAATAGCAAACGTGCATTACAAACTGCTGGTGCACAGATGCAGAAAACACGAGTTTCTTGGATGTTGTTCATGCAAATAACACACAAACCACCACATCAGGGGCAAAACTGAGAGCTACTATGCATTAATATTATGGACCTTCTTGTGAGACAGACAGCCCGAGGTACAGATAAGAAGACAGTCCTTAAAGCCGGGCAAACAGTGCCAAAACACCATCCAACGTCTCACAGGCAGATACATGTAAATCATAGCAAAAACCAGAGAATTACAAGTAGAGCTGAGTGAACACCACACTTCTGACAGCTCTTGTCCCCCTGAAGCTTTCAGAGCAATGCTGCAATAACGCTTTTCACTCAACACCATCCAAAAAAGGCCCTTACAGGCATGGTCTTGCTAGTGGCTATGCATTTAAAAGCCACCCTCAAAACATCAACGCTGACTAATTCCTCCTGACTATGTAGAAAAGTTATGTCAAGCACAGATGAACTGTCATCTATGGAACAGTTAGCAACCTCACACAATTTGGCAAAGGGAGGGGGATGTTCATATATTCACAACAGAATGGGAATAACACCTTTCATTTTCTTTCCTCATTTTCATTAACTGATGTTGCAGTCCAGGGTTGCAGATGTCCACAGTGTATTCTGGCAGCCTAAGGCATGGGGAAAGGAAGGAATGAACATCCATCACAAAACAATCTCTCTCTCTCTCTCACACACACACATTCAGCTCGTGCATCCAACTTCACACACAGCAGACAGATGAGACGAGGATAACAAACCACAGCAGCCACATCACATACTTGTTCCCACAGCCTGTGCCATCAAGCCTGTTGCCCTAGAGGTCCTGCCTCTAAGTTTCATGCATTTGTTTATAGTGTCAAGAGTGCGACACTGTTTACCAAGAAGTCAAACTGAAGTGAATGTGCATTTCTTTGTCCTCTTCAGTTTACTGTTTTTGCATGTGAAGTAAAGTGGCCAGTAAACCACGCCTACAGCCTGCTGAGTAGCTCAACTATTCAATGGAAGGTCTGGCCAAACTCCACTGTTTCCCCTGCATCTCGCACCGCACTCAGTCCAGATTTGTCCAGTGGTTTGGCTCCAAAGAGCCAAGAGTTTCTCATATAACAAATGTTCTAACATACATTCCTCAGATTTATTTCATTGTACACACTTGTAAATTTCCAAACATTTGTGGGCGTGAATGTCACCAGCATTTCCACATCAAGCCATGACCTGAACAGTAAAATGCCCTCAGACAGATTTGGACCAGCAAAGGAACATGAAGAGCACCTTTGCTGAACTCATGTCCACAATGTTTACAACTCATGCTTGAGTACCTGTGATCAACAGCATGATGACAAACATTGCACATTGATGGAATAAAAATATTATGGCTATATCAGACATTTATACAGAAACAGCCATGAAAATAAATACCATCAAATCCACTTCAGGGGACACTGGATAAGTCATATAAGTGGATACAGTCTCCGTGGTCCTGTTTTTGCCCCATTTGCTTCAAAGGGACAACTTTGGATAAGTGGATACCTCTTAAGTGGGTAATTCACTTTCTTAGATAAAATTTTCCACTCCCGTAGCCAATATTCCTATGTTCAAGACATCAGCTAAATGGATAAACACTATTTGTCACTTCGAGGCTCATGAATCAGTTAAACCACAGCACCATCCCCAACGTGACATTTCAGTCAGACTGAGCCTATCTACTGCTGCACTATCCACAGAAACGGAGCCTGATGCACATCACTGACACACCATGTCATTAGCTGCTACTGATGCCAGTCTTATTTGCTGGTATATGGCTTCCTCATCACTTTAGAGGACGTGAGCATAGTCATTGGATTTATGAACAAAACAGGTTACAGGCAGGCTTCTTGTGTTCGTATGTTAAGGGGTCCTCTGTACTGAGCGAGGTGATAGTTTGTACCAATCAGAAACACCCTGCATTGAAAACTCCACTGAACCAGCAGACACTTCCACAGAAGTGTCGACTGAAAAAAATCCTTTAGCTGCGTGATGCTGCCCAAGTGTTAAATCCCACCTGCCTGGAACACACAGCCATTGCAACTGTTGTCAAAAATCCTCTTACTGGTACAGTGTGGCTTGGCTTTAACACATCTGACTAACCCAAGAGGCAATTTTCTCAAATTTTCCCAGTCAGACTGGTAGGGTTGTTCTTATAACTTTCAGACAAACAAGCAGAAAACAAATTAAATAAATGCAGGATGATTCAAAAAGAACTAAACACTTTCATAAGTAACTAAGTATCACATGAACATGAAGCTGAAACCAATTTGCAAAGTAATCCAGTTTTTTGTTAATCTTACAAATGCTCAGTATAATACATTCATATAATACTTAGCCCTGAATGAAATACAAAAACAAAAAATTAATCAAGAGGCCAACTGTCAAACAGAATAACAAAACATTTCAAATGGAGCAAGGTTTTGCAAAAGGTAATCCTGCCCATTGAGGTAGCATCTAAAAATCAGCAGGTCAGCTTTTGCTTCCAAAAGTGCATAAAATAATTCCAAGACCATCTAAACATTTTAAAATGGTGGATTATGTGAAATCTACACAAACAGCCTTAACATGAACAGTTCACAGGATCTTGGCTACCAAACAGGTGGCCAGTTCAAGAAGAAACCCTACCGTTAGGACTCCGAGACTATAATAAATGGATAATAACTGCTTCTTGTTTCAAAGTGACATTTTTAGGCCTTTTTATTCAAATCCATTCACTACAGCCACTGAGCTGCTGCCACACTACACCCTCCTGTGGCCTTTCACACTCCCCTGGACATTACACGCCTCATTTGAGCCGCCATTCGAGGCCATTATGTGCAACTACAGCAGGTGCAGTGGAATGTGATGCAGCTCAGACATGATAACTGCGGACTCTGCCAAGGGCTAAAAGTTTGATATCTTAAGAAATTATACCATATATGAGGGTGTCAAGAGAAACCCTGAACCAAAAACCCACTAGGCAACTGCGTTAATAAAACAAGCACTGATTGCAGAGGGAATATGGGGGCAATGGGTGGCAAGGTGGTCAGTTCTGCTGCCTTTGACTTAAAGATCCCAGGTTGAAATGCCACCTCCTGCTGTAGTACCCTGGACCAAAGTACTTACACTGAATAGCTCCAGCAAAAAACACCTAGTTGTATGAATGGGTAAACCATTGTGAGCAGAACTAGAGGAAGCCGTGCGCTCAATAAGCTGAAGTTTAAAAAAAAATCCTTACAATACAGTGTCCATCGATCTAAAAGAAAACAGCCCCCCCCCCTTCTTGCTTTTCGGAATCGTTTCAAGCTGAAAGATGCACATCTGGATCATTGTGGATAATCTGCAACATGTAGGAATTCAGCTGGCACAAAAAATCCATAATGCAATTATTCAAAATTAGTTGAAAGTCTCAAACCACCTGTGAGCCACGTGAACATCATGTCAATATTTTCACCCAGAACTTAATAGGCAAACATCTGCCAGGGCTGTGGCAGAGGAAAGGAGAGCATAGAAAAAGCAGCATATGAATGTGACATCACTGAACATCGAACGGAAGTGATTCACAACCTGTCACAGGGAAAAAAGGACAAGTTTTGAGACACCACATCTAGGGTGAAGCCGAATGAGGAATTCTCGCATTTGTCCTTGCTTGAAAAAAACCACCAGACTGCCCCAAAAAGAGAAAAATGGGAGCTCTGAACAAGGCAATCGACATGCAGATGTTAAACAAACATGCAGCTAGAGAACAGGGCTTGAAGTGACACAGTGCAGAGTCCAGGGTGAGTCGGAAAGGGACTACGAGGTTAAATGAGGTCACCCTTACCTTCGGATGGTGGAAACTGTACTTTACACCAATCGTGCTAATGATTTTATGGTAACATTGTCACCTGTAATTTTCCTGGTGCATCGGGTGGGTCGTGACTGGACTTGTCTGCCCCCCGCACCTGCACGAACCCACTGGGAGGCGTCGCAATGACGCGCGGCGCGAGCACGTAGGCGCGCTCGCGTTTTCAGCGTCCGATTAGGTGTGATAAACACAATTTAACTGACCCAGTAATGTAATAATTCAGTTTTTCCAAGTATGGTTACTTTAGCAAATTTAAAAGAAACATTTGGGTGTGAAATTCATTTCATAAGGATCTGGTACGTTATTCATTATGGAAAAACTAACCAATCAAGCCAGTTGCACTCGCCTTGCGGGGAAAAAAAAAAACCTTCTGCAAATCCAGTGGCAGTACAGTACATCCACACAAATCCTGGTTACCAAAGCTGTCGAGCCAAATTAACCTTCCAAATGTTAGTCTTTAAATCTTACAAAAACGTAATAAACCATTTCAGGTTGCTGCAGCTAAACTACCTACCGCCAAGGTGTCCGTTGGTGCTTATTTTAACGCAATAACAGAAACCCGTCACAATCGTACAGACGTGTGGAAATCCTGTCCACGGTGTGTGTCAGGAGCGCCTGTATGCGTGTACATGCGTGTGCACGTGTGAATGGCGCTCAGCGCGCGCCTCTGCTCCATCGCAGCCCCCCTCGACGCCGCGCGCCGCAAAACCGGCTTCGCCTCAGTCCTACAAGCACCGAGCTTCCATCCTCTCTTCTCAAATGCATCTAATTCCCAATTTAACCGTGGAGCATCTATAATGAACGCTTACCTCTTCCTTCAAAGTACAGTGTCTAAAAATCCAAAGAGCACAATAAACTGTCTTTTTTCCCCCCTTTTCTCGCCCAAACCGGCTCCGAACGCGTCCACCTCAGCTGCAGCGCCGCTACCCGCCCGCTCGCGTGCTGTAAAATTCCCCAATTCGCCCAACTTATCCCGCCCCCCGGAAACGACGCCTTTTCCCGAACACAGTTCGTCAGGAGTGTGATGAGAAGCGTCCAGCACAGCCAATCCTGTTGCGATCATTTCGGACATAGGCGGGTCTTAAGAGGAGGAGGAACATGGAAGAATAAAGAGGGACGCGGTTCTCCTTTTCAAACGTCTGTAAGTGAATAATAAAGAGGGGGTTCAAATTTGGAAATGCTGGGTGAATGTTAAACATCTCAGTTTTTAAAAAAAATATATGCAGTTGCATGACACCGAGAACGAATATGCGCATGAACAAAGGTCATTTTGCCCCAGTACAAACGTGATTAAATTACAAGATAGAAGTCGCACGAAGTACCAAACTAAAATAAATGCTGTATATATGAAACAGACTTCTTTACAGGTTCGTCATTTCAAATGCTTGGTTCTTGTTGGCAGGAAAATTTACTAACGTGCTGAAATTCGCTAAAGTCTTAAATTCAATATGTAAACAACGAATAAAATGGTGAAAATGCAAACAGAGCGCTGCACGTGCAACGTAGCTAGTGGTTTTGTGTTGATACACCACGTCTTCGTGTTAGATTTTCTAAACCCAACCATTTCAATTGCGTTTTCTTAACTTGGCCTTTAAGGAATTATCGCGTCGAGCCCAACACAGTGTGCAATGGACCCCCCCCCCAGTGTCCCCTAGCGCCCCAACAAATACAACGCTGTGGAAGTGACTTTTTTTGCTTTCATTATTTTTAGTCTTAATTCTAATTTTGTTTCGAGTTAATAAAAAATAAAATAGGAGTGCTCTGGTGGACGGGCATCTCGCAGACTGTAACCTACTTGAATTTCCATATCCCATATCCATTCCATATGTTCTATATTTCCAGCATGGGCTGAACAATATAGGACGAGCGGTTGATGAAAAAAGAATAAATATTACATTTGTTTAAAATTCGTTATAGCTGATTGAGGTGTTTACAGTATGTAACCTATGAATAAATCGCGGGATATTTGTACTATTAACCTTTAATTGATGACATTGCAGATGGATTTACAAACGGAGTTAACGGATCCAAAAGTGTTTGAGGATCTAAAAGGTTCGTTTCACTGCTGAATTACTCCGTTTTTAGAATTAAATGTGAGCAAAGAGAAAAAAATTGGCCACAAGATGGAGCCATTTTCCCTCGTCTTTTGCTGGACTTTGCCACAAATACGTAATTTATACTTTTTTCCTCCATCTCTCCATCCATCCTTTCCCACTCAATCCTGAAATCAAATCTGTTGCTGCTGCATTATATATCTATACAGTAAAACATCTCATCTCTCTCACTCATTCTTACATTTTTAATGTAGGGCTCAGTAGCACAAGGAATATTCCTGCATATGGGAAACAGCCTAAAAGAGACTGAATTCTAAGGATATGTTTATGCAGAAGATTTTACCAACCAAATCACACTAGTTCTCGAGTTTCTTAAAAGGGAGGTACTGGTTTACAGGTGCTTATTCCATCTGCATCCCTGGTCAAACTGTAAATGACTACATTAGTACTGGATGCCTTGAGGGGGGTGTTCAATTCACCCTGGAATGCTTTTTTTTGAGATGATGTACTAAGATGAGTGATATTATAAAAAACGCTTACATTCTGGAATGTAAATACAGGTCACAGCATTCTCACTAACAAAGTACCATTTGTCAAGAGGTCAAGAAGTGCACTGAATGGGAGGAAATGGGTTACCAGACAACTATTTTAAAATGTGCTTCCCATACAAGCTGCTAACAAGTGGCATTCAGAAACAACAGAAACAGCCAAGCAAGAAGTCATATTACCTCTCCTGGCTCTCCCAGCTGAGCAACATGTGACAGACCACATAAGCTCGTCTTTATTCATAGCAACACTAATGCATAATAAACTTTTTAAACTTGAACTGTGAAAAAATAAACACACTAAATAGCTGAAATTACGTGGCAGTCAAATCAGTGCACAGTGCTGCACGTCCCTCTAAGGCAGACTGATGCTGGGCTGAGTTTTGTGCCAAACTTACCTTCATATGTTAGCCATACAAACAGTCAAGTATACATGCAAATAAGTATAGTAAGACCGGGGAATCAAAAAAACACCGAAAGATTGTAAAGATGAAGTAATATTTTATCTTACCCCTCTTTGGAGTAGGTTTTCTCTCGGTCACTTTTTCAGCAGACTTTTTTGGTGGGTCAAAGGCCTTCAGGATCTGTGCCACCTTCAAAGAATGGCCCTGCTCCACCAGGCCATCAGTTCTGGGCTGTTTCATCCGCTCCTGTTCCTTTTCCCTGGTCTTCTCTTGCATCTTCATCGTCTCCTCTATTAGTGCCAAAACAGACTTGGACTTGACATTTTGTCGTTGGCTTTTCTCACAAGATGATGCTTGGTCGAGATGGTCTGCCTGGGTTGTTGGCCCTGTGTTGCTTTCCGCACCCTGCAGACCTACACGTGCTGCTTTGGATTGCTCATTTTTATAATGGGCATTGTCCTCTGAAAGACTTTTCCCTGTTCTGCATAGGCTTGCTTTAGTGCGTGATGTTTTTAAAAAGGAATCCTTCAGTTTTGGGGATTCCTTGACTCGAGACATCGTTTGTGAAGCTTCTGAAAGATGTATGCAGCTCACTTTGGCTTCTATTTCAGACAGAAGTCCAGCTTCCTGTGGGTTATTTGTAGCAACGTACTTTGGCATTTCATCCATAGGTGTGGCTGACTTCAACATTTGCTGGTCCTTTTCAAGACCTAACGGAGTGAAAGGCTCAGGTGAGAGAGGATTGAACGTCACTGCTGCAGACGCAGAGGAAATAACGGGAATGTCATCATTTTCAATACCAACAGCAGGGCCAATTTCGTTAGACCAATAAGCAGATTTCTCCAAAGACCCAGAGAGAATTTTAGAACCCATTGAGTCTGATGTTGTCGTTTTTATCTCAGGGAGTGTTGGAGAATGTGGTGGTGAAAAAGTTGCATCTGAAGAGTGCTTATGTCCTCCCCCCCCCCGCACATTCCCAGTTGAAGCCAGGCAGTCCACTGGAAGGGCATTGAACACCTCTAAAGCATTTGGTGATGTAGTTGCAGCTGTTTCCCCTTCAGGACCCCCTTGTAACCCCAGTTTGCTGTCATCCAGTTGACTTATCCTCACTTTTTCTTTGGCCAGTTCTGACGTGGGCATCTTCTCTGTGAAGTCATCCTGTAACCAGGGTACTTTATTTTTTCCTTCACCGCAGTGCTGTTCCAAGATTCCAGGCACAGTCAGGCTTGGTTCAGTTTGAGGAACAGCAGCAACTTCTTGGGTTGTAGTTTTCTCTCCTGAACGTGTGGCTCTTAAAGCTAGCGTGTCTGATGTGTCTTCCTGTTTAGATTCAGTTCCAAACCCCGTATTTATTGAAGCAGATTCCACAGCATTTGTTGGTTCAAGATGCGATATACCTTCTGAAGTCAAACTGCCGAAAGTTAACGTCTTACAGGTTTCAGACTGGTCAACCATGACTTGATTTTCATGATCCTTTACCGACGACCATCCAGCATGTGAAACTTCAGGGAAGCGTACGACTTTGGCACTGTAACCTACACTGACCTTGCTCTTTTCATCTCCTCCATCTTCCAAATGCTGCTCATGTTCTTCCAAAATATTTGGGGGAGGATTTCTGTCTAAGGAACTCTCGCACAAGGCCATGTCACCTTTGAGGGAAAGGTTTTGAACACCTTCACACTTTGGTTCTTCCATCTGAAACCCAGCAGTACAAGCTGCTACGTGAGAGGAAATGACTTCACTTTTAGTTTCCTGGTAGCAACGGGGTCTAGTCCCTCCCGCAGCCGAATCAGCTTGCACTTCAAATGATGGTTTTAGGTCTCCTACCTCTTCAACATTTTGCAACATCACCACAAGACCAGAAAGTCCTGGTTCATGGGCAGAGATGGAGACAATTCCCTCAGTAGGATGTGGCAGCTCACAAAGAGACGCATCAAGGTCCCCTTGTGTATGAGACAGAAAACCGTTACCTCCCTGAATCAGGACATGTTCATTGCCTGTGTTTTCACTTTCCACAAGGTCAGACTCTGTTCCATCCTTAGTCTCTACTTCAAGTAGCACAAAATCTTCAGCACCATGTTCCACCACGGATTCACTTACGCAGATAGAGGGTCTGTCTGCCGTACGTGCAGAAATTCCTTTGGCAGACTTCCCCGATCCAGACTCGTGGTCTCTGTCCTCATCCTGCTGCTTGTTGAAAGCTCTCCTTATTTGCTCCATCTCAGTATCTGGGTTTGTCTCGTACTCCCCTGAAGTCGGTCTCTCCTGGTGCACAGCTCCGATCGACCCGCCGTTCCACCTTCTCCTCTCTGTGCTGCGACTGGTCTCTGGCCGTCGTACAGGCAGTGCAGCAGCTGTACCACCACTGTCTCCTCCCACCCCAGCTTCCCTCCCGACAGGGCAGCTGCCTGCTCCACAAGTGTTCAGCACGGTCTCCAGGTCAGCACAGGCAAACTTCTCTGGCTCCTCCCCACCTCTGCCGGCACCCTCCTGCCCGGGGTCTTCCCCGCTCGCCACCCCTCCACCGGCTGCCTCGCCCGGCTTCCAGGGGTGAGGGCAGAGGTCCGGCTCCTCCGGAGTCACGCGGCCATCAACACGCTCATCCTCTGTGGCTTTGTCCAGCTTCTGTCCCATTATCGTTGTCTGCCAAAGGAAAGAGTGCATCACCACTGGCTCACACTGAAGCAGCCCACTCCCAGTGAGGCCATACAATTGGCATGACCATCCGGCAGAGCTTATCAGACCGGGGGGGCCTGCACCTCCCAGCGCTCGCCCCCGCCTGCTGCTCCTGCTCCCTCACTCACTCCCTTCCTGTCTGTGCCATCCAGCAAAGTCCGAAAAAAAACCTTGTTACGGTAAATCGAATCAATGTTAAATACTGTAACATGTGGGAAAGGTCTGGGAAGCCGTCAGAAAACGGCTCATACGCCTTTCTGGGCGATAAGTAAATAAAGCCGCAAACAACCTGATTTTCTCAGGGCTCTTAGTTAGTTTGGCAATATTTTCAGCTTCACTTCTTTTGAGGCTTTTCTCTGACGCAGCTTACAGTGCTAAGTTACTCTCAGTGATGTACAGCTGGGTAATTTTTACCGTATCAGTTCAGGGTAAGTTGGGCACAAAGGCTGCAGCACTAACCACTACGCCACGCCACACTTTCTGGATTGTCTAGTAACTGCAGGACTTCTGTAGAGACACAAATGTTACCTTTGACGAAGATACCGGCTAAATAAAAAAGCTGCAGTGAAACAGCTGAAAACCATACTTCTTATTCAAACCGGACGGCAGAAATATGTGCTCGTGGTGGCATTGAAATGTAAAACACGGCGGGAAAACGGACACCGGGGATTAGGACAGGTACACAGACCAGGGCTGAAAGCAGCCCAGAAATAACCATCACGAGTTCTTTTCACCTCGACCAAGAAACCATTTCCAAGTTTGGTTACAGTCAATCCAGTGGATTCTGCAGCTTCTGAAAAACGGCTCTGAAAATGAACAGCTGTGTGTCTGAAGAGATCATTCAGCCCCTGGTGTTGACCACACTTTTCTTTGAAGCTTCATTTTTCACTTTGAACAGGAGACCTGCTCAGGGCATCGGACACTAATTCACACCATTTAAGAGTTTGGCTCACATCAGACCGTCTTTTTTTAAAGTTACCAGCTCAGCGCTCACTGTCACTATAATCCTTCTGCTCTTTTCAATCACCGTGTGTTTGAGTTTGGAGATTCAAAGCAGTAACTTTACAACTTGAACGTTTTCCCACTCCACTGTACTGTGGTGGGAAGCCACTTGTGAGTCAGAGGCTTCCTGTCATTGTACCTGGATGGATTCCCACAGCTGCCCCTGCTCGTCCAGCCCATAATGTCCACACGGGTGGTACAGCAAGCAGGAATCCGCCATTTTGTCTTCAACCGAAGCCCCTCTTCTTCTATTGCCGGTTTGTTCAAACATTTGCCAGTGAAACTGCCTGGTGGGGCTTCATCCATCCACCATTTTTCCAAGACCAGTTCAGTAGGTGCAAATGTGACACTTGCAGAATTTCCTAAAACTTCTCCTTCCAACAAAAACAATATGCAGCACAACACTACAAAATGTACACAAAGTTTCAGGCAGCAGGTGGAGTAGTAGCTGAAGACTCTGACCAGTGAAGACAGCAGTTCAGATCATCTAGAGCAGAGTAGCCATAGCTGCTGAACCTGAACTGTTGCAGCCAAGCACCCCGTTCAGAAAGCGGTGAAAAGTGGCCAAATACTGGAAGATTGTCCCCTGTCCATTACAGTGAGCTAAGCAACTACTTAGAACCTCAACTGCAGCCCCAAGCGAAGCATGCAGACCTGATACTGACGACCTGAGTTAATGCAGATCCCCCGGAGCCCCCGTGTTCCGCACAGTCGGTGGGAAAAATGAAGCTGTTGAGAACAGCGCAGTCCATCACAGTCTATGAAGCGGCTAAAATGCTAATCAAATGAAAACTAACAGGAGTTTCTCTACCTTGATGGGAAGGAGCGAATTAAGCAGCCAGTGGACTTCACAAGCAGCACTTGTACAGCGTTTTATCTTCTCAGACTTCTCTGGACAGACAAGTCAGTCTCGCACTCCTTTTTCTAACAAAACAGCGGCAGCAATAAACCGAAAGAGAAACGGCGCACGGACCTTCCCCGACAGCCCTATCTAGCCAAACCCAGCTCCGCCACCCGCGGCGTCTTGTCCCTGTCACAACCGCCCCATTGTCCTCCTCTTGGGCATCACCTTGCTTAAGGACAGTCACCTGACCATCTTGTGGTCCACTTCCCCCACACAAGCCAGAGTGGCGCAAACAACCGGCAGCCATGATCCCACTGCCAGAAAGCTGCTTGTCCCCCCCCAGCAGCCTTTCACTACCTCTGCAAGTTACCTGGGCAGCTCTAGGAGGCCCTGGGTGGTCCGGGGCTCCTGCACGGCTCCTCGGCTGTTCTCAGCTTGCGCTCCTCAGACCACAGAGCCCTTTTGTAGGCAGAGCTGTGTCCTGCACTTCCCAGGCAGCGCGAGTCTCATATGCCTCCGCGGCTCATCCTCAATGCATGATGTCACACCTCATTTTCCTAATGCAATCATCATGCCTCTGTCTCACAAGCCCGTCCATTAGGGTAACGTTCCAGTCATTTCCATAACTGGGTAGGAGATAAGGGCTGTCTGTGTGCCTGCAGGCCCCATCTTTCCAATCTTTTGGGGAGGTGTGGAGCCCTCCTCACAGCGCCAGCATCGCCGCCCTTTACACTCGCGGTCAGTCAAGTTCAAACACACAGCGACTCACAGGAGGTCAGTCGGACAGGCGGAAACTACTGCTTCCGGGCAAATTTAAACCTGCTGCCAAGACCCCCAACAAAATGTATGGAACTGTGTGACAGCGATAAGTCACACGTGAATTCTGGCCCTGCTGTTTGGTGTAACACCACAAACCGCAATTGTCAAACCAATCCAGACGCTGGGTTTTAAGTCCTCGATCCAACAGTCCCACAGCTGAACCAGCGGCACCGGTCACTGATCCACTTCGTCTTTTATCTTCCCTGTGGAAAAGTCACTCGGCGTTTTTGTGTCAACATATGTCTCTGCGACTTGAATCATCCATTCGCCAAACGCAACTTCGCCGCACACCACCGTGACGTTGATGATGCGGGGGATCAGTGTGAACAGTTTACTCTGCATGTGTGTGTCTCCCCACCCCGCCCCTGGGGACCTGTGTCTGTGGAAGAGGCTCCACTGCGGCCCACCAGGCCGAAGTGACTCAGGGTAACAGGTGGGCGGACTCTGCTGCATCTTCAGTAGGTTCTCCAACGTGAATCTTCTGAAACTCAGTTGCCCTGAAGAGGAGCTCGTTGGGCGTTTCGTTTCATACCTGATTTTGCTCATAAGAAGTTTCTTCACCGTCCCGCTGAGCGCCGTCAGGCCAGGGCCCCCACCATCTCGTGGTAGTTTGGCTCGTGGGGCGTTAAGCTCTGAAGTGACGCCTTGTTTGCCCATCTTTCCCGCTACAGTCATCTAATTGAGGCCCCCCTGTTGCCATGTTTGGGTGGATTTCCCTCGTTTTTACCACTCCACTGTGCTGTATTAAAGCTCGATGTCCGACCAACACCCAGGATCCCGAGCGCGAGCCATTCAACAGCCTTTAAGAACAAGGGTGGTAAGACAGTTAAACAGCTGCGCAGTTTTACTGCTGTGTCAGTGGAGGAAAACAGCCCTGTTATGCTGTGTAAATACTGAACGTCACTCCTGTTGGTCTTAACAGGATTATTAAGGATATTATAATGTAAATGGGTGTCAATTTTGGGGCTCAGGGACATGATTCTGTCAAAGAATTGTCTTCCGTGTCAGAATTCGCCTTTGAAAGGTTTTTCCAAGACGACACGGACAGCGTGGCCTTTGGCCTCTCCTCTGCACGGTCATCAGCAAAGTGATTCTGGACCACAGTCTGGTTTCCAGCCGGGGGTTAAAGGGAGCAGGAGCAGAAGCCAGGCGAGATGTCCAAGATGTCCAGATGCCACAGCGGACTGCATGTTGGGAACACTGACCCCTGTCAGAAGCGCCACGGCGACAGGCAGGCCAAGCGGGGGTCTATCAGGAATGGCTGCTTCCCCACCAAACCCTGCTTTACACCAAGGTGCCCAAAAGGCCCGGTTTGCTCACAGAAACAGAGACCAAGGGCGAGTCCCCCCTCCCACATATGAAGTAACGCTTCAAAAATGGCAAATTGCTGCCTGCTAAGTGAGAACAGCAGCGCGCACACACACACTCACGTACACACACACACACACTTTCACGTACACACACACACTCGCGCACGCACACGTATATGCACTCACACATGCGCGCACACCTACACACACACACACACAAGCTGAGGGACCCACAGCTTTATCCCTGGTCGCCATGACAATGCAAAAAAACAGGATACTTGTGTGAATAATACAACAAAGGGAGGTTTACAGTGGCCAGAGTTTAGTGGGAGCTGAGAGCGACAGGGTGGAGAGGGAAGGGGAACCGACGGCCTCGCCGGCGTCCAGGGATTGTGCCTCGCAGGTCAACTGTGGGAAGGGCACTGCTGTGCACGTTCCAGCGGAAAACCACACACTACCCCACGGGGGGCCAGTTCGGTGCTGTTCTAAAAGCAGCCTGCATGGCTCTCCGCCCACAAGTCTGATCCAATTAGACTTAAAAGGGACACCACCCAACAAGCCTGCCAACCGTGACTGACTCGGTTCTGTTGTGTCAGCCATTTTCCTTCTCTCCCTTCCTGGCTGCTCGACCCCCCGTCAGGCGCCACGCCTCACAGTGGAACAATGGCACCTTTGCGTCTCAGACGGCCATTCAGAGGGCGGGAAGGCACAAGCTTTTGAAAATTGGGAAATAACCTGTTGGATGTATTAATTTTCTCCAAAACAAGACATCAAACTGTCAGATCCGGGTCCTTTTAAACAGCCTCCCGGCCCACATTTACACAACTCACTGTGCTTGGAGCTGGGGGGGTCAGGAGGGACGTGAACAAATAAAAGGGTCTGGTACTTGTCTACATACATGGCTAACAAAGCTTGATCTACTGATGTTATTGTGCTTAGTGTCAGGGGGGCAGGTTGGGATCATCCTCACTACTGCAGCCTGAATCCAGGTACTGACTTCATGTGCTTCAGGGGGCCTGAGTGTCATTACCCCTGATTTTTATTTTTTGATACTCCAGCAGATATTAAAGGCTTACATTTATTCCACCAGCATCTAAGGCCCCTTGAGAAAAGATATTTATATGCATTGATTTTTATTTGAACAGAGTATGAGACATACCAAAAATGCGGCTCTGGCCATTTTCAGTGGTCTGTTGTAAACATGGACCCCCTTCAGTCCAGATGGACTCTCTGCTGCTGCTGCTGTGCAGCTACCCCCGACAGACAGTATAGTACAACCAACACAGCAAAGGGAGCATAATAGTGTGAATTTCAGATGCTGTATTTTACACACTAGTGTAGTGTGTTTGTAACAGTATCACTACCCACCTGTTACCGGGTCCAGCAGCAGGAGTGGATGGTGACCAACTGTTAACCTGCTCAGGGCAGTCAGTCACTTTATACTTTTTCAGCCAAAGCCAATTGGTTTGAGATCAATGGCAATTAAAAAAAAAAAAAAAAAAAAAAAAAAAACACACAATCCGCACTTTAACAAAAAAAAGCAAATCCGCGTTTTGATTTTGTTTTAAATATCAAACATCCTTGTCTGTTATCTGCATGCAAAGTAAAATGCCGATAAACAACTGCTGGATTTAAACAGTTGCTGTCCAGGCAGCATGAACAGAGACCTAGTGCAGGGATTCAAACAGTTACAGTGAGCTGCTCATGAGTAAATACTGAGTAAATAGTTGTTTTCTCAGATTAGTCAACATGCATCATACAGCCTGGGCTTTTGCAGCAGCGCTTCCACTCGCCCCCCCAGGATCTGGGGAACAGGTCTCTTTCACAACTGATTCTTCACACCAATATGTGCAGAAAGGGGTAAGAAGTGGGATGGATGACGGTCCTTTGCTATCTTTGCCTTGGGCCCAAACCAGTAAATCTGCCTTTGTATTCAGTTACTTAAAATTAAGCACAAAACCTTTTTAGTTTCTCCTCTAGGCTAAAATTTTTAACCAACAGACTGGATGGACTTTCCGATGGGGAAGTTAAGCTGCTCACTCAGCTTTGAAAAGTCTGCCAAGAACCTCGGGGAGACTGTAGAACTGAGCCGAATGGTCGAAACACAGAGACCAGCAGTCAAACCCGCCTGTTAGGAAAAGTTAACCCTCGGAAAATGTTTAAAAAAAAAAAAAAAAAGACGACACCACCTCTGCACCACAATCTGCACCACGGCATCGGTACGTATGACCGAGGAACGCCTTAAACTATCGCACAAGTCACTACAAACCCAACAATGTTAACACAAAAGCACAACACATACAACCATAAACTGGTTAGCAGGTACTCAGCTAACCAGCTATGAACTTGCTTCACTCCAACAAGTTGACCTAATCGCTATTTATCTAGCAAAGGCTCATTTAGACAGAACAATAAGCCAGTAGGTGAGAAAACCTTGTAAACAAGTTGCACAATCTTTTATTCACCTTTTAAAAGCAATTGGACGTGATCTGCTGTTGAACCTGAGCGAACGCTGTGGCTGCGAGGCCTCTGGCCAGACGAAAGGCCCAGCAAAGGGGATACAAAGGGTACCGTTTCCCACATATTTTAACAAAGGTTTGAGAACAAGGAGAAGGAAAAGTTGGACTCACCTTTCTGTAAATATGCTGACATTGAAGTTATCTGGAAAAAGAAGCAAACTCTCAGTAACAGGTTTCATTCATGACGGCTTAGAGAGACCTGCTTGCAAAAGTGGGCAGTTTTCTCCCATCAAGCAGAAAACTAGTTTGTTTGCAAAAGCTCCAGTGTAAGAAATAGTTGTATACGTGGAAACGCATTAGTAATAAGTCCACTGGTTACCCATATTATACAGCCAACCTGCAAGTCTTACCTGCAAGAAATGGCACAAAATGCAAACAGGAATGCTGGGTAGTGTAGTCTTTTATAGAGAAGTAGGGACATTGGCTCTGTTCTGTTTGCCAAAGAAGAGAAAATTCAGGGCATTTGGGACTAGAATCCATGCTTCACTTATACAGCTGCTAAAAACAGCATCCATCGATTTGCTGTTATTCTTGAGTTTATTTATAACGTAATTCATAGTGTGTGCTGAGGGTGTCTGGGGGAGGGGCTTATTCTGTGAGAGTTAGTGGGAGTGGTCAGAGTAGGAGGAGTCTGTGATTCAAATATTTTGTGATTTGAATCAATTTTTGACATTGTTTGCAAGATATCATGACATTGTGTTTGGTTATTACAAACATCTAAGTATATCTTAAGTGCCAGAAAACACTACTGGTCCAACTTTTTAAATTCACAAAAGGTGCAGAATATATTACACAAATGACAGTGTCAGTGATGGTGACAGTTTGGTGGATTATCAGACAAGCAAGATGACAGGTTGGTTTTTCTTAGCTGCCTGAACCTTTATTTAGCTGCTTTTTTTGAAAAGGTGACAATTTTACATTTGCCCCATTTATACAGCTGGATAATGCTGATGCTGTCAAGGTACTGTGAAGTGAACAGAAACGGACGCGTAAGACGGGAGGGAAGGATCCCGAACCGAAAGTCAATTGTGAATTAATTTGTGACTGGAGGTGGGGAATTTGTGGCATCCTGGTAAACGGCACTACAAGCCCTCAGGTGACCATCTGAGGGCCACCAGCCTCCCTCCGTCCCACCTGTCACAGTACCTTTAACAAAGATTGAGACGCGGAGCCCTGGTCTCTGGTCATGATGCTCGCAGCCTCTCCGCCGCAGAAAGGCCCTGACGAAACAACGCACGCTTGCTAGATATTGACTGTGGTTAAACATTGCGATCACACGTGTGGCCAACGATTCCTTACCGTCCCCAAATAAAGGACAGACAACAGACCAGTGTGGAGATTGAATGATCAGTACAATGGAAAAAAGTTTATTTCCATAATAAACACATACAGTACATTGTTTTAACAAATGTAAAAACAAAAAAGTGCAATATGCATTCAAACTACAGCGAATTTACAGTACAAAAAACAAGATACTTAAATATAAAAAGTGTAACAAAAACAATGACACGTCCTGACAGAATATGGGAAAGATGGGGCTTGTCGACCTGCGTAACTGCAGCTCAGCCGTCTGTAGGTTGACCTAATCTCAGATGTGAAATTGTGCTGATGTCATCAGGAAGAGCCCCCCCAAGTCTTTCCAAACCATACAGTATGTAAGACTGAAGAATTTTACAAGTCACTGTCTGCACTGTTTCTCACTAAAGTCCTCACTAAAATCCTCTAAAACCAGACATAAAACTACGACCTTCAGGGGAAAGAACTTTGGTTTCTCCAACATTTTATGCAGTTTTGGAACTGAAATGGGTAATTTGGCAGTTATGGTTGACATTTTTAGTGCTCTGTTTTTAAGAGAATTTTTTTTTTTTTAAATTCCAAGAACACTAGTGAGGGATTAAGACCAGAATGTCACTGATTCGCTGTCCTGGTCCCACCGACCCTCCTCTGACAAAAAGCAGAGCTTCTAAAGCACGGAGCTCAGGGGTGACGGTTTTTCCCGCCTTGGAGGATGTTGACACTCAATGGGGGGCAGAATCTGCAAAGCCAGCGGCAACTTACTCTCTCACTCACTCACACACACACGCACGCGCGCACAACGGCCTGGGCATCATGGATTAAGGCACTTCAAGTGTGAAATGGTAACAAAGCAAATCAACATGGTCGTGTTCAGTGCAGCAGCAGCAGTGGCAGCAAACTCAGTGTTGGTGGCATTGGGAGCAGAGGGGGGTCAGGAGCGGGACAGTGAACCTACAACCCACTGCTGGTTGGCATATAAACAAACGCTGCGAATCTGGCTGCTTTGGGGAAGAGCTGAGGGTTCCCTGCAGGAGAGTCTCGGTCATCACATTCTTCCACGAAGACCCTGTTGCTCTGAGTGACCTGATGATGCATCGCGAGATGAAAGCCTCAGGAGACCCCCCTCTAGTGGCCCAAGCAGTTGTACGATACACAGCTATACATGACGAATGTGTGAAGTTCACCTGAAGGCCTCATGATTAATCCTTAGATGAAAAACTCAACTAAAGGATCTTCCCTACTGAGGCTTTTCTTTGTCTTTCACGCATAGGTAACACGTCCAAAAATGACCCCAGTAGCACATGAACAGGCTATGAAACACACCTCCCTCAGTGTAATGTTCTCGCTGTCTGTCCTTCTGCTGCTGACAGTTTACCAGGACATTCATAAGCCTCTTCCAGGTCTTCTAGAGCACTTTCCTGGCACTCAGTCGCACCCTGGCGGCTGATCGGCTTCACTGCAAACCTCTCTCACTGTACAGAACACACACACACACACACTCAGTCTGTACTCCAATGTAAAACGTGTGAATGTACAAGTATTATATACACACACTAAACACAAACGTAATTGCAGACTGAATATATATATATTCTTGTTCATACTGCAAAAAACTGTATGAAATATGCATATTTATAAAAGAGGAATGAACCTCAGTCTCACTACATTCCCACCCTGTGACCAGAATGAAAGCAGTCATGTTTTGTGTGTGAGCAGGACTGTGGTTCCCGCATCACGACGGACATTTCGAAAGTCTATTCTCTTAATAAATAATTCACAGTAACCATGAAATATATGCAAGATTCCCACACGTTCAGTCACTCGACTTGCACATTTGCACAAAACACACATCTGACTGCATAGTGTGTTTGGGGGGGTCAATGGTAAAACAGCATATGGCTGCATACAGAACTCCAGACAGACTTGCATATTATGTGCCAATTAATTAAATAAATAGAAAAACAAAACAAATAATTTAAAAGACACCGGTTGAGTCACAAATGGTACAGCTGGGGTAATGATGGGGTGCGGGGGTCTCGCGTGCCCCCTTATCGAGCGCGTCGAACAGTCAATCCCAGTAAGGATTAGATGTAAACATTTGTGAAGGAATCAAAGCGATTTTTCATCCCGTCTGCAAACAAAGTCCCTCTGGCGGCACCATTCAGCCCAGGCGGGGGGCTCAGAGGCAGCGATGGACCAGGTCAGCAGGCTCCGCATCCTCACAGCTCCCCGTGGCAACGACAAGAGAAGCGGGATTCCGAGGCCTCCGAGGCAGAGGTGGCAGCGAGTCCAGGTTCACGCTCAGGTTGCCACGTCCACCTCAATGTCCGCCCACTGCGCTCCAGACCAGAGGCTCACAGGTCACACTTATTGAGTCCTGTGAGCCTCTTACGCCTCCATGAGCTCCAGGCTGCCATCGGCCCCCCTGCAGCTCACTCTGCTCAGGTGCGGTGCATCTTCCGTGCTGCCAGAGCAACCACCCGGCTTTCAAGACCCCCGCAAGCTGCACAGCAGGGCAGGAAGGCCTTCTGAGCACTTCTGGCAGAAGAGCCCAGAAACCAGAGCCACAGAGTCATCCCAGCACCAGAAACCAGCACCAGTACCAGACACCAGTCCAGGGAGAGAAGGAGCGGGGAAACCAGCAGCAGCAAGAAGAGCGCCGTGCCGCCTGGGTTGTGTCACCCCCAGCAGGACCTTCAACACGGGAGACCGGCTGCAAGTCCAGTTCCTCTGCAGCCTGTTCCTGCATCGCGCTTCAGACCAGCAGGATGAAAACACACACAGCTCGTCGATAAAGACACACTCACCCACCCACTGCCCCAGAGGTAGAATGGTCCCGGGGGTTAAGGAAGTTCAAATGAAGAGCAGCTGCTGCACGAAAGGGGTGAACACACGTGGCACGGTGAAACCGAGAACAGACTGATGGATCCACCCCCGCCGACCTCAGGGGGGCCGTCACCGGCCGGCCCAAAGCAACTTCATACGAACAACGAGGAGAGCGGAGACGTTCGTTCCTGGTCCGTTTGGCCACGTAGCCTGGTTCCCAGCGCTCCTTAAATCACGAGCGGCCTTTGCTTTGGGGGGGCAGAACTGAACACATTATTTCTGCGGCCAAAACAATCAACCGCCTAAGTGTTCGGGGGTTATGACAAGCTGCACACACAGGGCCAGGAGCAGACACCTGGGCAGCAGGTGCTTCGAGGTTCTATGGCTTGAAGTGTGAAGATCAAGATTCTCCTCCCGGTTACGTTTCCTTTTCCATGCAGCACTTTGCTCAATTTGTTTCTTTAGGCACAGAAAGGAGCCGCTTCGCCCTCCGTGTTCCGCGCCGCTCGGGACGTCACACTGGGACCCGAAAGGCCACCGTTCTCTGGCACCCCAGGGGACCTTGGCCGCAACTTCCCAACTTCTGGAGAGGAAGCAACTTAAAGAGCTAAATATTCACAAAACCAAAAAGAGGCGTAAACATGCACCCAGTGACGGAATTAAATTTGACAGAAAACAACAGGCCTCTAACTGTTCAGAAGCGGCACGGAACCCATGCTGACAATTTACAGCAGTTATTGCTTCGGGCAATTGATTACTAAACATTTACCCTCAGTGGTTGTTCCCTCCTCTGCAGGTTGCTGGAACGTTCATGTCTTTATTCTAGCAGCTGCTGCCCCACATGTCCCCAGTTAAACGTGTGAACCAGTCTGGGGAATTTCTGCCTAATTCTGCAGGCTTCTGAGGGCTGAAGCCCAGACGTGGGTGCAGTGGAACAGGACCAACAAGCTCACACTCTTCTCCAGAGGGCTGCAGAAATGATGCCGAGGAAGTCTTTACCTCCTGCAGCGGACGCATCCAAAGTGGAAACTGTAGCGTCATGGGAGTCGCAGGGTGTGTCGAACGTTAGAAAGCCGACTGCTGGGCAAGGGTGTGAACGGAGCCTCTTTGAGCGACCTGCTGAAAGCCATCGCCATCACTTCGGCACCAGGGCGACAGGGGGGGAGCAGAAAAATGCTAAAATGGTGGCTCAGTGGCTGGAAGAGAAACTCGGGCCCCTTTCTGTTGGCTGCGGGTGGCTCTCCCACACAGGCTTAACTTACACACATTCATAGAGCTCCACAGGAGACGAGCTGGAAACGCACAACAATATTTGGATTCTTCTTCTCTTAAATATGTTGTTTTGTTATATTAATAAACATATATTTCATATATTCTTGTGTGTGTGTGTGTGTGTGTGTGTGTGTGTGTGTATATATATATATGTATACATGTTACAGTGTCACTCCTTGATGATCACTCCACTCCACCTTCAGCCGCAACTTCACTTGTCCGGGGAGGATGAGGAAGGACAGCGCTCCTCTGCTCTCCACAACGTCAGCTTCTGGGGCTCCCCAGTGGTGAGCTGGTCAGTGCCCTCTCCTGTGCGCCACCCTGAAAGTACAAGGTGTCGGGCAGCTGCCACCCGGGTCCAGCGTCAGGCTCAGGGGACAGCAGTAGGGTTCCAGCATCTGAGGAGCAGGCAGAAGACAGGTCCTCCGATGAGAAGGTGAGGCAGCCCAGCTTGGCCAGGGAGTTGGAGCGCTTGAGGCGAGAGGGCAGGGTGAGGCCGGCCAGCCGCATTCGAGCCTCGATCTCCTGGGCACGCTGCCGCACGAGGCCCGGCTTCCCGCGCACGCTGCGGAGGCTGTCAGTGCTGGAGCTGCGTGTCAGCGTAGAGCCATGCGGTGAGCTGGACGCGCTCTTCAGCGGCTCGCCGGCCAGCGGACGCTCCGCTAATGGCGTGGAAACTAGCGGACAAGGCTCCAGCAGCAGACCCGAGTCCACCTCCATTTCTTCCACTGGGTCGCCAGTGTCCATCTGCTCCTGGGGCGGCACCTCCAGGCTGAGACCGGCCAGCTTCTCCAGCTTCTCTGTGTGCTTGCGAACCAGGCCAGCTCTCTGCAGCTGCATCAGGGACTCCTGGTGCTGGGTGAGGTACCCTGGTGGCGCTGGCCTCCCAGCCACCAAGTTCAGCTTCAGTAAGGCCAGTTCTGTGGTGGCACCCCCTGGTGGCCCCTGTCTTTCAGTGCCAGCTTCCTGCTCCTCTTCTGTGGCCTCACTCATATCGTCCACTTCAAGAGGGCAGGGTGGGTCACGGGGTGGCGCCTCCTCGCAACTCATGGGTGACAGCGGTCGTGGGCAGGGAGGGTTCCCAGCGGGGCAGCGGGAACCAGGTGGTCGCAGTAGCCCAGGGAGAGGTGACACGTTTACTGAGGCATTGGGGACCACAACAGGGTGAGCAGAATTAAGGCGATGGCTGCGGTCCACAGCCATTGGCTCACAACGCAGGCTGGGCGGGGCCTGCATGGACAGGTACAAAGGCTTGACTTTACAAGGACTTCTGCTGCTGGCACTGTCCTGCAGAGGAACACACATGCGGTCAGGTTCCTGCACAGACATCTTAAGTGATGCATAAGAAAACTGCAGGCACAGTTAGTGTGTGCATTAGCTTCTGGCATGAACGTTCTAATAGCAAATTATACTCATTTGCAGGTTTATTTTTAATTCTTAAAATTTCTGTCTGTTGGAGCAAAAAATTGCACTAATTTTCTGCACTTATGTTGCTGGTAAAACAATCAAATAGAATGGAAACAGAAGAGAAGCGAAGGAGCACTTTCAGTCAACAGTCATATTGTTTAGCGCCTGTTAATTGCGACTTTGCAGTAAAAATTATTTTTGAATTACAAACACTGAGGTGTGAGCAAACCTTTGTTTACAATTTTGTCTGTAAGCTGAGGATCAAGGGCTGTAAATCATTTCCAATATTGAATTTAAGTGACAATCCTAGAAAAAAAAATTCTAAATTATATTGCAATGTGATTGACTGGTCATCACAACACACTGGTTGGGCCTTCACTCACATAGAAGTGGCGCTTGCAGCTCAGGCTGTTGTTGTTATTGTTGGCATTCTCATTGAAGCGGTTCAGCTGGCTCACCAGGGAGAAGGTTTGTACCCCTAGTGCAGCCTCCTCTCCCTCGTCCTCAGGCTCCCCTCCCCGCGCAGCCGCGCCCCTAGGCCGTGCTAATGCCTCCATTTCTGCCTCTTCCTTCTGTGCCTCCTCCTCATCCTCCTCCTCCACAGTGCTGAACTCCAGCCGCATGCGTAGCTCCTCCAGTGGCTCAGGGCGACCGCAGGTCTGGGCAGCAGTGCCTTCCCCAGGGGGGCCAAAGTGGGGCAGGGGGCATTCGCGACCCTCAAAGCCACCATCGTCCAGCAGCGCATCCCGTTCCACGTCTTCAATGGCGATGAAAACGCGGTCAACGTCCAGCAGAGGTGGGGCACGTACTGGAGTAGACGGGTCACTGTCCAGCGCCGAGTCTGACAGCCGGCGGAAGTAGTAGTTGAAGTTGGGTGGATCCGAGGGATCCACCTCCAGGCCGATGGCCCGGCAGGGAGAGGAGCGCGCCCCCTCACCGCCCCACGCCTCATCACACGGCAGAAAGCCTGGTTCTGGGGTCACATCTCCGGGGCCGTCAGGTCCGCCACAGCAGGGGGCTGAAGCAAGCGGACCCTCAGACAGCTCACTTTCTGGGTCGGGACGCCACAGCTTGTTGTGCCGCTGCTTACTGGGGGGAGTCAAGGGTCCACAGACAACAGAAACCGTTCATTAGAAGCAGCAAAATTATTTTTGCCTTTTTTTGCTACTTGTGCTTAAAATAGAAGTATCTTTTTTTTTGAAGAATTATTGACTTATGTTAAGAATAACTCCTCTCTGCCACCAGAAGGAACTGCAAGACCCACGAGAGTTAAACACAAACCATGGCTGTGACTCAGGCATGTGGAATCAAGTGTGTACGGATAGCAATCCAGGTAAGACGGACAGGATCACAATATCACCCGCAGTAACACACACCACCAGGATGAAGACCACAGGCAGCTGATTGTAACGCAGATTCTTAAAGCTGGAATAAATTATCTGCATTATATTGTACTTGGCTTCTGCAATGGATCTTCATGCAGCTTCTGAAACTAACAAATAAGCCACAAACTGGCACTAAAGTGTGTTTTTTGTTAAATCCACCTGACTGCATTAACACAGTAGATGCAACATTCAGCCTTTTCTATTTTGATTTATGGCCGTTTAAGGTTCATAGGAACTCCCACCTGGCATCCAGGATGCCCTCATACTCAGCCAGCTGCCTCATGAAGCCAGCATTGGGCCTCGCGATGCTCCTCTTCTGCTTGACAAAGTTGTAGGCCTTCTCCAGTGACCAGTCGTACTCCTTCATTGCGTAGGCGATGACTGTGGAGGCAGAGCGGCTCACGCCCATCTTGCAGTGCACCAGACACTTGGACTGATTCTTCCTGCGAGATGAGGGCAGCGTGGTGTTTACAGTCATGCGCTGCCATTAATACGCTTCACAGCACACTGTCAGACAAATAATAATGCCATTTGGGACCATGACACTTCCATTCATTGTATTTTTATATAGTGCCTTTCCCAAAATGCTGCTTCAGAGCACTTTAAAACTTTTCAGCAAAAAGTACAGAGGTGAAAGAAAAGGTAGAGGTAGAAAAAGTAGCAGGCATCGTGTAATAACAAATGTAGGAGAAAAGTCAGGAGGCAACGAAGGAAAAGTAGTAAAATTCCTAAGACTAAGCCAAGGGAGGGTGGACTCTTGGTGTCAAAGGCCCACTTGGGCGTGTTGAAAATATATAATTAGGGAAAATAGTATTTGCATTACCAATTTAAGTATTAAAAGTAGATGTAGTACAATAGATGTAGTAGCACACGACAGTGCTTTGGAGCGTGTGAAAACTGTCCAGTCCCACCAGGACTTCAATGCCCACCATCCAGACCACCTTGTCTCCTACCCCCACCACCACTGTAATTCAAAATGCTTATTTGCACATCACTACTTCTAGCTAGTAAATAAACATGCATTTATTTACCTATTTATCTATTTATTACACTCAGACATACCAGTAGTCTCTCAA
The DNA here is from genome assembly GCA_900497675.1 of Arapaima gigas. NCBI lineage: Eukaryota > Metazoa > Chordata > Actinopteri > Osteoglossiformes > Osteoglossidae > Arapaima > Arapaima gigas. The sequence continues at coordinate 451,955 of UFQX01000297.1, read as the reverse complement.
CAGCTGTTAACTGACTACCACTCTGTTGCAACTAAAGGTGATGCTGCCAGGTATCAACATAGGGTAACTGTATTTAAGCAAAGCAGCATATTTCAGTCTTTTTCTTAATATTTTCTAACACCTCCGTAAAATAATTTTGAGTTTCAGTGTTGTGAAATAAAATATCAGAGAGAAAAATTCCATTTGTGTTTCAATAAAATGATAGACGTGTTGCTCCCGTCCTCAGTGTCCCTCAACTGTCACTGCGTCATACCTCAATCTCATTTCGACTGACTTGTGACTCTCGTGCTCCCCTCAATACAACTATATAGCTCTCCGGCCCAATGTCACTGTTCTTACTCTGCTGGTGGAAAAGGACAGTCCTTACTTTGCCTTGACGATAAAGTTATAGGTCTCATTCCAGTGGGCCAGCAGGTCGGTGGCCTCCTCATCGTAAACTCGGACATTGTGATAAGCAAATGTGCCTGGGAAGAAGTTGTCGATCTCTCTCGTGACATTGAGGATGTAGCCCACTCTGAAACACATCCATTTTGAGTTTGAGTTTAAACACCTCAACTGTTATAAGCTTCTGACATTTTCAACATACAATTACTTCTCTATGCCAAACAAAGACATTCTAGCATTTCCTTTATGCATTCATGGCCTTCAGCAGCCATGAATGAAAGCTTCAGGACTGATTATAAGATTTTGAAAAGCAGTTGTTGAGATCTTGCTTGAAAGTAGGTACTAGCCTCCCAACTACTTCTCCAAAACAGCTTCTCACTGATAGCTAACTGCTGGGCTAATTTTACCTTTAGCTGATGCTTTTTTCCCCCAAAGCAACTTTACACATTAAGCTGCTTACAATCCTCCGGCCACTTCCACAGCGGGATCATTTTTTATGGAGAAATTCAGGGTAAAAACCTTGCTATGGGGTATTCCAGCAGGGGGTCACATCTGAACCTGTGACTTACTCGTCTAGAAGCAGCTCTAACCTCTAGACTACCTGCTGCACCAATTTGACATGCTAAGGACTCCTTCACTTACCCCAACTCCTGGAGCTCCTCTAGGTTTGAGGCATTCCACTCAGACCCCTGGAACAGAGACATTCATGGCATCAGTCTCCACAAACCACTAAATGGAAATGTGCCTTTCCAGAGGCCCAATATTATCATACTCATCCTTTACCCTGCCATCTGGACAAGGCTGATTCAAAGGAGAAAAGTATGGGAGTTTACACCACCACATCCTAACCATGACGTCTTGATCAAATTCAACCTGAACAGCATAGCTGTCAGCATATGGCGATCGCATGAATGGCTTTACCAGGTAAAGGTGGTCAAAGATCAGCGTAGCCTTGTCCATCTGGCCCAAAATGAGAAGCATCTCATTGTCAATGAACTCCTTATATTCCTTCAGGTTGCAGTTCATGTGCTGCTCAAGCTCATTGCGAATCTGTCAAAAGAAATGACAAGTTTTTTCCTGAAGGGTTAGCAGTTTTCTCCCTACTGCCCAACAGTCAATGACACCAGATCCACCAAGATGTTTAAATCTCCATATGAGCATGTGAGCTGTACAACACAGATCTAACTGCACTGCTGGGGGGATACTGCTGCTTACCTCTTTGGAGGTGACATTCTCCAGGTCTTTGAACATCATGATGCTCCGGAGTTTGGCTTTGACGAGGCACTCAGTTCGTTCTCTCTCTGTTGGCCTGTCCAGGATAAAGTACACTGGTCACACAAAGGATCCTTAGACACCCGGCTGAAATTTAACCACACATTCAGTCAGACAGAAATTAAACCGCTACAAATGTCCAGATGGAGTACTGAAATGTAATAAGAACACCTATAGACACAGGTCTAGCGACCATAAATGTGCCTCCTTGCGTAGATAATTTTAAAAACGGTCACAAGAACATTAATGAACTGTTTATTTTTGCTCCATTAATAAGAACCATTCAAGTGATTGACAGAAATACACACCACACCCAGTGACAAGAAAACTAGCTGCATGCAGGCAGGTTTTCCTGATTCAACATGTATTTAAAACTTAAACAGAGTCTATGCTGAAAGCAGAGAGTGTTAAGCAGGGAACACCCTGCAAGGAAACATTTCGGTCATTTCTGTCACTGGAAAAAAATCGAGGGGTTTGCGAGTTCAGAGAATCACTGCCAGTGTCTTTCACTCTGCACAGCATGTGGACACTGTTGTCAGAAGCGAAGCATTAGAACAAGTGGTGTTACGTGATCTTCATTTGGTTGTGACATTATGCTTTTATTCATACGAGAGTAAGTGTATTCATGGTAAAACAACTGTTGATGTGGTATAAATAACAGTATATAAGTAAGAGTTATGTATTTTTTCTGAGTTTTGCTTGTGATGTCATACCATTGATCAAGGTACTCACCATAAACCAAGCAAGTAAAAAATACTCTGTTGTAAATCATAGTAGGTAGTTTATATCTGGCTCTTACTTGTCCACGAACATAGTGGGCGAGTCTGGCCGTGTGCTCTCCAGGTCCTGCATGGCGTTCCACTCGTTGATGCAGCTCTGCTCGGAGGCAATGCAGCTTTCGTAGTAGCCCGTCCACATGAGTGCCATACCCCCCGGGTAATAGTTGTACCTGCGTGATACCTCACACGCCTTGTGGAGGACCTGCAGCGCCGACCTGACAGGGCAAACCAAGCACCGGCACTCAGACACGCGTGGCTGCGTGGCCGTCATGTTGGACTGGACAAACCCGGTCGTGGCCAAAGAAATAACACCTCAAGTCCTCCAAGTCAGCAAGTCCAAAACCACTCTTAAGACAGTTGAATTTTAAAGTAGTCTGAAATTATACTGAGCGTCTGTTCTGTCAAATACGCACCAAGGACGACTTTTCAACCTGCGGTGTAACTTTCAGCCAGTAGATGGCGCAGGGGCTAAGCACAAAAACACGGTTCCCCACAACCACACATAGCTGCTGCTCTGCCCCAGTCCTGAACAAGTCCTCCTGCACGGAGAGTGCTCTTCCTAACGTTTTTGGTTAAGATGGAATAGTGTGGAAGAACAAATTGATTGCTTACCACATGGCCTGCACAGAAACGGGCTTGAAGATGTGCGTACGCCCTGCTGTGGTCACACTAAAACCCCTGCGTTGAAGACACAAAGATCATTTTTAGGCCCCCTGTCACAAGAGGTGCCCTTAAGCTGAGCAAGAGGTGTGACTTTTAATGACAGACTGCAACAAATTGCTGTTTAATTTCAAAACGTAATTTTCAAGGTCGTTTTCCAGAATTTGGGGAATAGGAAATCTCAGATTAAGGAATACAGCGTTAAAAGAAGCTGAATGTGCATAGAGATGAATTTCACAGCAACCCATCAATTTGAGCAGTCAGACAAACTCAAACACAAAGACTCAGTTTAATATTATTCTTGTAAAATCCATCTACCCACCATGAGTAACCATGTGTTGGTAAAATGTACTTTTGTTTGTTTTCTGAGTTAAAAGTTACTTTGGCGGAAAGTGTCTGGTAGATGAGTAAATGTACATGTCAGGCAAGGGAGGTCATACAGAGGGGAAACAAGGACTCACCCATCGCCATCCAGGTGGATCTTGGTGTCGCTCCACAGTGGCAGAACCATCCCAATAGAGCAGCTCTTGCTGAACAGCGACAAAAGCCAAATCTCCGTAACTGATAAATGACTGTCAATGAATCACTCACCACTGCGTAAGAGTAAACCTGGAACTTGACACAAGTACCTGTCCTTGTTAGTGAAATCCATGCCCAGCAGGATATTCTCCTCAGTGTCCTGTCGACCACTGGTGTAAACCACCACCATGTAACGCACCCGGTCCGTCCACGCGCTCTCCAACCGTACTGCCTGCGGGACAAGAGGGGTGCGTTACACACCTGTCACTCGGACAGACTTCACACTGGTTCCACCTTCACACAACAGCACTGTCTTAAAAAGTCTCTGTCAGTGATGTGTAAGATTGTCAAAATCTCTCTCTCTCACACACACACACACACACACACACACACACACACACACAAAGTACGCACACTCAGCAATGCTCTCCCCGGTGCAGAGTGTGTTCCCATATACTAATAACCACAGTAAACAATGTTAAACACACTACGAAAGGCATTCCGATAAGCTGCCCACTGCTGGCTGTCAGAGGGTCACTCACTGCACATGGATGCTGTTTACGCTACGGACTTTCTTTACTCACTAGTTTTATTCGGTCTTCAGAGCGGAGGATATTTATCATCACCTGCAGGTGCTGCGGTAGGTCACCTAGGGAAAAGCAAAAAGCAAAATTCAAAAATTGCTCCTGAATGTTTCCATTACAACTCGAGGAGTGGGACAAAGTTCCTCTACAGTGGCGAGAGACCACATACTGACTGTAAAGGAACAATTACTTCTTCACACTTACTGTTGCACTTCGCCATCTTACACAGAACAATACTGGCGGTTTCTTCCTTCTTTTAGGCTCTATTCATATACTCCTTCAAATGAATAACTTATCATATTTCAGGTCAAAAACATACAAAAGTAAAATACTGTATAAAAATTATGTACAATAAAAAAATCACTACAACCCCTTATGGAAATATAGACCCATTTAATACAGTTTTAATACAATTAATCAGCACAATGGTATTTTTAACTTAAAATGTTATTTACAATTATTTACTCATTTATACACCATATTCATTCTTATTCAGGAGGGGAGCTCAGTGGTACAGCGGACAGCACTGCTCCCCCACAGCACCTGGGCTGTTCAGGTGGGGGTTCAAATCCAGCTCAGTCAGAGCAGTTTGTATGTTCTCTGTGTCTGTGTGGCTTTCCTCCCACAGTCCAAACACATGCCTTTCAACTTCCCTGGTCGTTCTAAATTGTGTGTGTGAATGCATGGCATCTGGGGGGCAACAGCTAACCCGGGGTCCCCCTGGACAAAATGCAGTCAATGTCTTATTTAGTGTAGGTACCTTGCTCAAGGGCAAGTAGTGTAGTGAGATTAGAGATTGAAAGCCATTTTAGTGCACAGCTCTACCCACTATACCACTTGCTGCCCCTTAACACTAAGGTTTAGAAACTAAGCAAAAAGGTATTATTTAAATCATATAAAAAGATTTACAAACAAGAATATCCTTACAATAGCCAAATGGCTGGAGTTGCACCGTTCAGGTGTTGTGAAGGGACCTACTGTCTGACTTTGAGCCAGACACTTAAAGACCTGCTGCAGTAAAACACTACACAAGATATGCATCACGACTAGCAATAATCTGGCTAGAATTACTTGGAGTGTTCAGTCCATATTGCAACTGACAATGCTACACAAGCAAAGCCCAGTAACTGATTTAACGATATGTGGAAAAAGACAGCTGCCAAATATGTGTCAAGCCAAAGAATTGCGTCAAGAGAGCTAAAAATGTCCTTTGCAATCGTTTTAATTATACACAAGCACAAAAAAAACACTGTCTTAAGCGAGGCAGATGTTTTCTGGCCTTGAGTAAGTTCCACCCCTGCTTCTTGTCCCCACGTTCATCATCTACCAAACAGCCCCAGGGTCCAAACAGCTGCTGTCTATACACCTGTTCAGGACCAGGCTGCCCGCAGGAGAGAGGTGTACCGCACTGTGAGATCATTGCATCACCTGGAACCGTGAAGAAGTGAAACCTGGCTTAACTAGCTGTCGTGCAGACATCTGTCAGTAGCAGTGTGATTTACAGTACGGGCTGTCATGAGTCACCTCCAGTGACTGCCAGCTGGATGCGCTTCTTACAAACCTGTCTGCACAGGGACCCCCTGGATTGATGCCATTGTGGAGTCGTTGCACAAAGAGCAGGAGCAGGGGTCTGCAGCTCCTCCAGCTCCATGTGCAACACAAGGACATATACTAGTATAATACAAATGGGCGTGACCCTATTTACCCCAAACTAACAAACAGTACCTTAGGCCCAGTGCAGAAAGTTCTCCACTAGGCTGCTCTTGCCTTTAGGCTGCTGATGGTCAAGTTCCTTTAGTCCATGTGGAAGTACCTGGGTACAAAGGGTAGAAACCCATTCCAGACTTGGTGGGTTAGGGCTGATCATTTGGGATATAATGAGACTCATGTGAAGCTTATGTCAGAAGGACTGACTATGTCAGGGTCACGCACCTTTAGCTTGTGTTTAGTGTTTAAAAAATATTTCCTGGTCCAAATCAGAATGGCTTCCCAAGCTGGTGAAATCTGGCAGGGAACAGACCTCAAATGCATTTTGCCGCTGTCCTCTTCTGACAGAAAATCGAACATAGTTGGGAAAGAATATGCCGGAATAATATTGCATTCCAAAACAAGCGAAAATGTGTCTCAAAGGAACAGAATCCAGCTGGGTAAATGTCACTGACGAATAAAGATTACCTCCAACTACTGCAGACCAGGGCTGCAGAGAGATCACACATAGCCAGACTCAGCAAGCACATCTAAACTTGTCAGCTCGGTTTTTCATTAAAGGTTTCGGGTGAAGACCAACCCTCTGCACAAGCAGCATGTCTGCTGGCTTCTAACAAATAGATATCAAATCAGCTGGATGTATTAAGCAAAGCAAAATCGTAGCTTGTGACCAACCAAGTGTTCGGCTATCAGACTATAGATCTTGTGTTCATTTGATTAGCCTCACTAATATCTAATGGTGATTTGAACAGCATATTTAACTTAGCAACTATATAAAAAAGTGGACAATTCTTCTAACAGGTTTGGCCTTTTCAGCTACGCCCAATGCTAACAGGTGCAAACAAATCAGATACTTATAGATCAACCTTTTGAATACTGATGGATCGTAACATTTAGTGTTTACACATTCCCCAATTCAAGCCTTTATTAGCACAACATTTTTATGTTCACATGATTTCCTTATATGCAATGTTCTGTCTGCCTTTGATTCTGATGATTAGTCACTTCTTTTGCAGCATTTATAAAGCTCAACTTCAACCTTCCATCACATTCATGTTCTTTAAATAGCCAGGATCTGTCCTGAATATTGCAACCGGATATTATTATTACCTGTACAAACAAAAAGCTAACAGCCAGACCTGTCCATTGCTGCTTTGACACAAGACGGTCACATATGGACAAGTACCCTTCACACATGGAACTCAAGTCATAGGCAGCTTGAGGTCCTCACAAACAAGCAACATACAAGCTATTTTAAACATTTGGTAGTAAATGACAAAATTGGGAAAACTATAATGAAGAGAGACAATGCCAGCAAAGGCAAACAAGGGCCGGCCATCAAATTGGCCATTGCTGCCATGGTGTTTAGCTCCCGTGGAGGGTGGTGGTTTGGAACAGAAAGTTTTCATTCTCAGCACCTTGTCCTTTGGAGCTGATCCCACAGCCCTCTTCCACACGGCAGAGTTCAACTCTCTAATCCCTATTCATCTGCGACTCGCCTATCATCCAGCCTTTCTGCGTCACCACAGGCTGCTACACATCTGCCCTGTGAGGATTGGCAGCAGGCAAACCACTCAGTTAAGGAAGAACAACAAAACAAAGATAGCAAAAAAAAAAAAAAAAACAAGTTTAAAACCACCAGCAGGATTTAAAAAAGCTCAACGTGGCCAGAGTAAAGGAGACGGAGAAATTGCAGGCTTCAAATTGGTTTTGAGGTCTGCAAGCCCGGCGAACTTGAGAAGCCTCTCAGTTCGAGGCTCTCGTTTGTTCTCAGGTGTGACTCACCTGCATGCTTGTGGTGGGGGTGGGCCTTCTGGGACTGCGGACTGCTCCCCTGCTGCAGGAAGAGGGCCGCACCCTTCACCATGAAGAAGCTCTCGCTCAGGCTGAAAGAGGAGGGTGGAGAGATAGGTTAGGACGCATGGACACACTGGCACAGCACCCCACGCACCTGCAACCGACTCATAGCACAAGGCAACAGTGTAGACACACAGCAGGACTCCATAACAGGGACAAAAGTTAGCATAATGGTGACATTTCCAACAGGTGGTGTGCAGCAGTTTGAAAGGCCACGTTTCGTAACTCAGGTTCGAATCCCACTTCCTGCTGTAGTAGCAAGGAGCAAAGTACTTACCTTAAATCGATACAGTAAAAATCACCTATCTGTGTAAATGGGTAAATCATTATAAGTAGTTTGAAACTGTAAGCTGTTTTGGAGAAAAGCATCAGGTAAATAAACTCATATATGGGTGAATGCAACGGACAGGATACAGTCTCCTAGTCTATTGTCCGGTGATGATGGGATCAGCTCTGACTGCCACAACCCCCATCATGTGGTTAATGATGGCAGACAGATGGAGGGATGTAAAGGTGAATGTCATTCACTTCACCTGTAAGTAAAAGCACGTGCAAACAGTATATAACAGATACATGTGCTTAGGCTGGAGATGTTCCTTAACCCTACGGTGGTCAGAAAAACATCAACAACAACAGTTGACATGAGAATTTGCCTGCAGTCTGCAGGTATAAAGAAGTGTCATTGTTCTACCAAAAATAATTTATTTGAAAGCATTAGTCACTAATGCTGTGATATTATGTATGCCGTCCTTTAGCTTACTTTGCAGTTCTTTCGCTGAAACCCTAACTGGTTGGCGAACCTCCTTGTCCTTACAGAAACTCACATGTCCTGAATAATTCATTGTCTTATTTTGCAAAGTCCTCCTTTTTGTGACTGATGACTGCTGTTAAAAGTCTCCCCTGGCCCCATTCTCGCTTACAGAGGCTTTGGAAAGGTTCTTTCGGCCGGGCATTTCTTCATACGCACCCAGCAGGAAAATGCGCCTGGCGCTGCGTGAAAGGGAAGCACTTGTGAAAACGGGACGGAAAGTCAGAAAGATACAAAGACTGAGCATTGCTCCCTTCCTGGCTCAGAGGCCCCTCCCCCTCCTGCCTCCTCATTCATGTAGAAAGGCATTGCCATCCTCCAAGAAACAGCTGAACACCTCCACTACACCTGATAATGCCAAGTCAGAACACACTGCGGTACACAGCACCAGTGTGCCACTGAGGACCCCCACAGGAGGTTATGTGGTCAAATGAGTTCCCTCCCCTGCTCAGAACTGCTGAATTGAACTGCCATTCAGGATTTAAGAAGGGCCTCAAATCCCACCTCTGTCAAACCCACTCTCTCTCGATCTTCTGACAGCTCCATAAACCTGTATCACACCATCTGCCATTATCACCTTTGTGCCTTCTACTCACGGTACTAGACAAACTGACTGCATCAACAATCAGTGTCTGTATCTAGAGCTCTTTCTTGTGAAATGTACTTTTTGTGTACTCTGAGCTGTGCTTTGGAAAAAAGCACGTGCTGACACAATAGGCATTTTGCTTACTCTGAAAAAGTACTGTCTGACCCAGAAAGCAAAGGTAAATGAGGAGAAGGCATCGCACAGGTGAGCGTGTGTGTGCGTGCGTGTCTGTTTGTGTGTGGTTATAACAGGCTCAGCTTTGTGCGCAGTCACGTCACCCTCCGCCAACACCAGGTCACACTGGCAATGAGCTGGGCACAGGGAGCTGTTCATCTCATCAGAACGTCTTTTGTTTGAAGCCATCTCCTCCCCTTCCAGCTGTTTCACTGGTAAGATCGAGCAGCTCTCTGGTCAGGGTTGACACTGATGCCATGAGGCTAAAACGCAACAGTCAAGCAGGTTAATCCTAAACGGTTCGAGCGTCTCACAACTGTCTCGTAACATGTTTCTTTTTGAATAACCATATTAAACTGTTAGATTTTACAAAAATACAGTTGAGACATTCAGCTCCGTCCCATATGCACACACAGGATAATACGGTATTCAGAGGGAGCTGGACTGAAAACAGGAGTTAATGACGGTGTCTGTGCGCTGCGTATTAACTGGCCTGCTGTTCCAGTCGCCCTCCACCGGCACCCTGTTATCAGCGTCTCCCCAAGAGCCGAGACTAAATATAATATCTGGTGTCAAGGGAAATGCAGCGGCCTTCAAACGGGCCCTTCAGACACACCGATAATCCCTACTGGATGCTACCCCCACTCTCTCTATTAGATAATAACACAACAATGTAAAATGGCAAAAAGATTGAGAATTAGTACAGCATTATTAATGAGCAAGTGTACTTCCTTACAGCTCCATCTACAAAAACCAGCAAGGTCTCTGTACTTGTCAAGCCCCTCATGAACAATTTAAGGTAAAGACAAAACGGTTAAATGAGCACCTGAGCACATGGGAGCGTCGGCAGTTAGTGCTGTCATACATTTCCCGTAGTTTACATTTTTACATTAATCTAATTTACCTTGTTCTCAGTGAACCGCTTGGAAAATACTGCAAAATTCATACAGGCGATAAATGATGCTCAGCGAAAGCAAACGAATGTCTGTCAACAGGCACAATACAGCGGGGCATTCGCACATGAGCACTCACATTCGGCAGATCTCGCTCTGAGTCAGAACGGCGTTCTCCACAAAGTAGGGCAGCATCTTCAGCATGGTTCCCTGGGAGGGCTCTACAACCAGATGCATCCTGTTGTCTTTGGGTCCCTCCTGCCCCTTCTGGCCCACTTTGTTCAGGGGGAAATTGGAAAAAAAAGCACACGTCCACAGTCGGGTCACCCAAATTCAGGCGCAGGCATCGTGGGCCGGACGACAGGACGATTTTCTGAGGACTGTGCGGCCCCAGTGCAGCTACTGCAAGGGCACTTCCTCCTCTTGCTGCGTTGTTGGAGGAAAGAGGACGCGCTCTCTCTCGAGGCTCCCGGTTCCTGTCTGCTAGATGCCTGTGGATAACTGAGTCTCCGCCTGCAGCCTGGAGTAGAGCAGTTACTGTGCTCTCTCTCTCTCTCCTCCCTCAAGATCTGTTTCTCCTACACACACACACACACACACACACACGTGCTGTGACAACACGCACAAGCTTGACTGAACACAACCTAATGTGGAAGGGCTGCTCCATTCTATGTTCAAGGTTCCCTAGCCTCATATATCCATGTCTTGGATCTTCTTGGGGTGACGTTGGTTCTTCAAAATAAATCTGATGGCTTTATGACGTCACATTTCAGGTGTCAGTAGCTGTAAGGAAGGAACCTCCGCATCCACCTCACAGTGAGACATGGCAGCAACAGAAATATCTTATCTCTGACCGGCAGCAACAAAAAAAACAAGTCCTTGGGAAGGAAACAAAAGAGATGCCATGTTCATCATGCTCTGAAGCTTGCCAACGCATGTCACTGCACTGCAAGACTGATTCCCCCAGCATCCTTTGCCAGGAAGCTCACATGTGGGCTATGGGGTGGCAGCAGGGAATGACAAAAAAACTCCTTCAGGAGGACCTGGCGCAGCTCTGGCCAAATCCCATTAGGCGGGAGGGAGATCACCTTATCGCTCCTCCTAAGACCCAAAGCTGACACTGTACCGAGGCACAAAAAAGTCCCTGGTGTTTCCTTCAACGGCAACACACGCTTATGCCTCATTTAAAAATACAGCAAAGGAGAAAGATGTTTCCCACAGATCGTGCATTGTTGAGCACTGATGCTCTGTCACTCCTGCTGTCCACCAACTCTTTGAGAGCACTGCACATACCCAGCTGCCGAACAGGTCCTGGTCGGGAGCACAAAATTGCTCAGATTAATGGGTATGGGCAAAAGAGGGCCCAGTACTTGCACACTCGGGTCTGAAAGGGGGCAAAGTGAGTGAGAGAGAGAGAGAGAGAGAGAGAGAGAGAGAGAGAGAGAGAGAGAGAGAGGGGTGGGGGGGGCTACTGTAGGCAGTAAAGCATCTGAGCTACAATGGGGCCCATTCAAGGGGGGTCTTGACCAGGCATTCCAGCTAATGGGTCATTGGGAGTGTGAATACTTTCAAACACAATCAACATACACCCTTGATTATGTTCAGGGACAATTTCTTTAATGCAAGATAAAACACGGTTGAATGTAAGACAAGTCAACAGAAGAAACGCGACTTTTCTAAAGGATGTGCACACTGACCAGTGGACACTGGTACACACACGTCAGGGTGCGGGTGCCACCAAGTGCTTCCTCCGGTCTTGGAAAAATGGCGAATGGTAATGGGATGGATCATAGTAGCACTTATTTGACAGGAAGAGGACCGGGTTTCATCTGCCACTCTGAAAAAATTATGAAATGGTGTCATAACACACAGACGTAGATGTTCTGGCTAAGCAAAAAGTGAGAAGCGACCAGTGGAAGGTGGAGAATGGAGTTATGTCGACAGAAGAAGGACCCACTGCATGCAGGACCAGACAGCATGCGGTTGCTGAATTGAAGACCCGTGGGCCCACCAGCTTTCCATGGGACTCAGACAAAAGAGGCTCAGCTGTGACATGTACGATGATCCTTAATCCTCCTTCATCCTGTTCCCAGGTGCCGTTCGTTAATCCAGTGGGCTTCTCGTCTCCACCAACAGGTGGGAAAGGTGGAGTAAATGTGTACAAAACTGGCTGGCTGGACAAGCTAGTTAACCAGCAGACCTTGAGCTTCTGCACATACACAAAAAGGCTCTTCTTGGTTAAACCACTGTGTAACTCAGCAGGTTGCCCAGGGCTCTGTGCTGACACCAATGGGGTGTGAGCCAGGTGGTAAATTCCTCAGGCATTCAGTCAGGAGGTGATGGATTGCAGGACTGGAGCTGACTGACATTCAATATGTGACATCATGTCAGTTCTGGAGCTATTGGCACCTTCAGGACCAGTCGCAGGCTGTGTTTCCTCTTCACTCCAGTTTTATGTATTTCATGGTTCAGGGCCTAAAACTTTCACCAAAAAAACCTGTTCTCCGGCAAATAAGGCTCCCACTTAAAATGACCCAGCCAGTTTCTCCGCATGAGTCTTCCTATCCATTTCTTCATTATAAATGTGAAAGAAACATCTGGTTGGTTGGTAGAGGGACAGTCGGACTCGGAGCTACAAACTTTATTAATCTCGAACTAAGCTGCACATCTGGTGAGTCGCAATGTGGAAAAACCACGTTTGGGGCCATAACATGACCAAGGGCCCAAACAGTTCATACCAGGTACATGAAACAGCCGTACATTATGTGATGGTAAGAGGTGCATGTTCCAGTGAGAACAGTCCAAATCACTGGCATCCAGGAACGGAACCCCTCAACAGACTGAAGGCTCTTCTGTCTGCCAAATTTTTGTTTTATCAAAAAGCTTCTTATCCATTCTTGCCCATTTTGTGAAGTCATCCAGTGTTCTGCTTTGTTGCAATCCAGCTCACGTTGCCATGTTTACATTGGCCTGCCCCACATGGGAACGTTCTCCACTATCACCACCATATTGAAAGCCCACCAGACCTGTTTTGCCAGCAAACAAGTATTACTGTGATATCATTCCTGACCTCCCCTCACAATGGTACACTCACCTCCTGGAAACACGCAGGAATGCCGAGCAACCCAAAGCAAATGTAATCGAAATGAAATAATAAAATAAAAGGATAATAACAAAGGTTTAGTAAATATCTCTGCCTTTAAAGACAAAATAAGCCCTACATCTGTAAATATTTCAATGTCTTTTTTTTTTAGTTATTTAATAAAAATGCGATTTTTGGAAGTTTCTCATAGTAACGGGAACCACTTCAATACTGGCCAAGTGGAATTGGCATTGAGAAGACTTCAAAAAAGGTGCTGGGTGGAAGATGACACTTCTTCATAACTTCTCTGCGGGCTGTACAATAGTACTACACTAGCCGCATTTTCACGCCGAATTTGAGCCGACCTTTTTGTCAGTTCTAGTACTATATAAATAGAGTCTGGGAGAGGAAAAGAGACAGCAGTACTGTTTTCCTTGGTGTGGAAGATGATAAAATGTGCAACCATAGGTGTGAAACAGGTCTGAATACAATCAGGCCTCATTTGGACCAACCCTGTCCAATATAACATTCAACTACCTTGCGTCCTCAAGTCAGACAGAGCTACACAGCCATGACATGAAGGCGTGTCTACCGTTCACCTGGACGTCTCTCAAGAAACTTCTGTAGACTGATGAACCAGAAGTCAAATTTCTGAACAACATGGAAGCTGCTACATCTGGTGAAAATCAAATTTTTCCACTATGAAACAGCCAAGCGTGGTGGCAGCAGTGTGATGGCCTGGGAGTGATATCATTCAAGGAACCGTGAACTCCTTCTTATATCTGAAAAGTTTAAAGAAATTGTCAGGTTTTCGGGCTGTAAGTCACAGATGAAGTGCAACTGGTTCACGCAAGACGACAATGACCCCCAAATACATATGCAAGTCTACATCGGAATGGTTAGAAAAATTTATGAAACAGTCTAATCAAACCCAAATCCAATGGAGATGTTTCAGCAAGACAAGAAAAACCCATCCATGCTCAAGAACCAGCAACTGCTGCTGTTAAGTAGTTCTAGATAGAAGAGTGGACTGAAAATCCACTACAGCAACGTGAGACCCTGGTCAGCAGCTGCAGCTGGTGTTTTGTTGCAGTCTTGGCAGCAAAAAGTGCCACAACCAATTTCTGACTGTGAAGGCACAATTATTCCCCCCTGTGATGCACATCTCCCACAGCACGAAAAGGACAATAATAATACCGGTGTCACTTCTCTCCTCGGCTCCATTCATGCAGTACGACAAACAAAAACATCTGCATCAGATTTATGTAGGAGATGGTGAAAAAAGAAAACTGGAAAGGTGACAAATACTTCTATATAGTCCTTCACTTGCAGCATCCGTGTTTTTGATGAGTTCCTGCAAGTTCATCATACAACCAAAAATGAGCAGCAGCACTTCTTCTGAACATTTCTGCAAGAATATTTCTTGTACAGCTGTGGAAGTGAAACTGGGACCAGTTTAACAGTGGTATCTTTACCCCTTGAGTAATTTCATGACGTTGTTGAATGAATCTGAGGTATTCTGCCATAAGTTAAAGTATGGAGTGTAAGAAGACTGAGATGGACAGAGCAACACAGTGGCACAGCAAAGAGCTCTGTGTCTTGTGCTTCCTTTGCTGAGGGTTTTGACTCTGACTTGGTCTGTGTGGAGGTCCCATAATCAGTTCACGTGGGCTTCTTCCAGCTGCTCTCGTTTCCTCCCACGGTCAAAAGAATGAAAACAAGTGAGGCCACAAAGACGAGCTTCGGGTGACTGTGCAACTCTGTGTGTGACCAAGTGTGTGTTCCGTTGCCCTGCTGCAGGACAGGAGACTGACTGCAGGACATTCAGAACAGTATACGCAGCACTGTAAGTCACCTTGGACAAACACTTGAGATGAACTTCCAACCACAGTGCCTGTAAAAAGGGTTTCACACATTTAGAATTTTTACATTTTATTGTTACATCATGTAACTCATGTATTTAACTGAGAATTTTTGTCACTCATCAATACAGTACTCTAAAACGTCAAAGCTTTTTTTTTTTAAAAACCCAGACATTTTTCTACATTTATTTAAAAAAAAACAAAAAAAACAAAGCAATTGAATTTACTATATAAAGTACAGGGACATTTTTGGCCATCTATAAAGTATACTGGGTAGTCCTGTCCACCAGTGGCAGCCAGGTCTCTCTCTGTGTCGCACATCTTAACACCGGAATGTTTGCCCATTCTTGGCAAAACTGTTCAAACTCCATCAAGATGGATGAGGACCGTTTGTCATTCAACAGATCCTCAACTGAACTGAGGTCTGGGCTTTGACTGGACTACGCTGGGACACTAACCTTCATGTGGCAGTTTTAAACCACTCTGGGTTGTCTTCACTGTATGTGTCAGGTCATTGTTCTGCTGGAAGGTGAAACATCCTACAAGTCCCAGTGCTTCTGCGAGCAGCATGTCTTACTCCAGGATTAGTCCACATTTTGCAATATACATTTTTCCTTCTGTTTTTATGAGTTTTCTTTGAGTCTTTGCTGCCACTGCCATGCACAGTGTTAATAATTAATTTTGGTTTCATCAGAACACAGAACCTTCCTCCAAATTCAGTCACAGGTGTTTGGGCAAACTCTACCGGAGATGCGATTGGAGCATTTTTCCTCCTAACCAAGGCTTCCTTCTCGTCACCCTTCCATATGAGCCATTTTATTAAGTGCGTTTGCTACTGTTGTCTCACACACAGCTTCTGCCAGTCAAGGAGGACCGTAACTTGATTAGAGTTGCTCGAGGCCTCTTGACAGCATCTCTAACCATAACTCTTCTTGCCCAGATACTCAGTTTTGGAGAATGGCCAGTACTGGGCAGGTTCACACTTGCTTCATCTTTTCTCACCTTTTTAATGATGGACGTAACTGTGCTTCAAGGTAAATTTAATGTCTTTGTGTACTTGTATCTTTGCCCTGGCTGGTATTTTTCTACAACCATAACTCCGATCTGCTTGGACTGTTCCTTGGTCTTCATGACATGTTGTTTCCTTAGAAATGCACTACGTGAGGAAGCTCACGAACACACGTGTATTTAGTCTGAAACCACGCAACACCCCTCAGCTGCAGACAGATGGACTTCATTCATTCAATCTTCAATCTAATTATGTGACTTTAAGATGAGTCAGTCTCTTCACAGCTAGTATAGGAGTGTCAAAACCGTGACCCGAATACTTATGCATTCAACTGTTTTCCTTTTTTTATTTTTTTAAATTAATTCACAGAAAAAAAATCTGGATATTTTCCACTTCAACACCGTACCTTGTGTTTACGAGCGGCAGGAATTCTCAGTGAAATACATCACGGCTCCTTGTGGTAATAATATGTGAAAACGTGAAAATGTCCAACTGTGGTGAATACTTTTTACAGGTGCTGTATACATCTGAAGCCAAGCTGCAAAAGGTGTCAGTTAAGCAACTAAAATATTAGTAAATAAGAGGACTAAGTAATAACATTTGTCTCTCTCCTCCTGGTAACCAGCACATTTTCTGAGTCAATTCAACACCAGCCAGTCATGCGGAGCACAGCAGAACAGGAAGCGAGTCTCTTCTCAGGACTAAAACTGCATCAGTTTCCTGACTTAAGATCACGCAAAACACATCAACTTCTGTCACACACAAAAGAAGGTCAGAAGAAAGATATGGAGAGGGGCTAGAACAAAGGAAACCAGACTGAGACAACAAACCAGAGGACATTACTGATAACATGGTGCTGCTGAGCTCAGGAAGACAAGACCACCAAACCTATTGTAACTATCATTAAACCACAAATGTTTTTCTATCAGCCTTTTCACTTTCACATTGCGTCGTCTCATTTGCCTCCTATCGTTTCGCAACAGAGACAACTCAAGTGAACAAAATGGCCAAGATACAAGGTGCGTTTAACTCTTCTATATACTGATCCACACACTGCAGCGACAGCTTTCCGAGGGACTAGGGGGTTGACATAGCACATAAAGCCATATAAACCATATGGAATTGGAGCAGCCCCACCTCCTCGTGCAGTACCCTTGAGCAAAGTTCTTACCCTGAGTTGCTCCAGGAAAAATGACGCAGTTGTACAAATGAGTAAATGAGTTTTAAGTTACTTTTTTTGTATAAGCCAAACGTTGTGTGCTTCAGCTACATAACTACATGAAAATCTATAAAATGTTCAGGAAAAATATGATCAAACTACTCACAAAATTAGGAAACTGTACAGCTGTGTGTATAACAGTAATCGTGGCAAGAAGGCATAACGTGAGGGAGAGCAAGCTGTGGGAGGAGGGTATCTGAAGGCATCAGGAACCGACTGGAAGAGGGATCAACAGCTACTTCAGTGCATTCATAATTATTATTCGCGTTTGGATATCGATTTTTTTACTTTTTTGTCTCCTGGGGAGTCCTCTAGATAAAGCTAAGATCATACAAGTCAAATATACAGTTTATACAGGTCAACTACATCAGACAGCCTCCTCCTTTCTGGCTTCTTGTCTTCCTATATTGACCCCATACAGAAAAACCCAAAGACCTGCAACTCATTACCATGTTATACGACCACAACGGACACAGAAAAGCGTGTATTTATTCCACAGACCCACCGATTAATTGATGGACAGATGGACAGAGAACCATAAATCCCAAAAGTACAGCAGCATACATGAACGACCACGTGGCAGAGACACTGCATTCACACGGAAACTAAACACACAGCTACATTTTGCCGTGTAACGGTGACTTAAGGAAAAACATCATGAAAAATGTCAGAATTCAACTAAGTTTTTTTCTCTGCAGTAGCTCATATTCTTAGTGTTCTACACATTAAAAGAAAACATATTTAGAACTAAATTCTCAAAGGGGTCAAAGCCCTGCTATTTCAGTACCCCTAAAAAATGAGGACACAGCATTACAGTCAAACCAGAGTTCCATGACTACTGCTAAAGCATTCAGACGTAGGATAATAACTTTGTCCTCAATCGGTTTAATAGACGCCTCTCTGTTCCTCGACTCAGATTAACACATTGTGATTCTGTCACTCCAGCGGTTTCATTCCGCAGCATGTGACAGAGGCCAGACAAAAAGGCTTTATTCCTCCTGACATGCTGCACAGCATTTTATATAACTGTAGGGAAAGTGTGTCATCTGTCAGACTGTATACTGACATTCTGCAATATGTACCATTAATGCACTACAAAAGGCCAAAAGGACATTCATTTCAGGTAACAGTCTAGACAGTATTAAGAAGCACTCCCACTTCCACACACAGTATCTGCCACTATCTGGTTGCCAAATTAAAAGGAAACTTTTTTTAACTCAAAGGGTAAATTCTTTAGAAGCTTACCTCTGGTTGAGTCGACGTTCATCATCGCTTCCAAAGTCCTACAAATAAACCAAATGAAAAACGTTACAATTAGAAAGAACTCATACAAGAAGAAAAGCTTGACACAAAGCTGAAATTATTTACCATTATTAACAGCGACATGAATAAAACAGCTCTACCTGCTAGAACCAAATCGTCTGTGTGACCAAAGTGTCACACTCAAGAAGGCAGCAATAAGATGACCAAAGTAACTGCAGCATAACTATAACTTCTCAGGTATTCGAGTGTTACTTAAAAAAACAATAATATTCTGCATCTGAAATGTTAATACAAATTTATTCACTAAACAACATCAATCAAACAAAAATTTAATCTTTGATAATTAACAAAACACCATTTTATCTCAGCGTAGAAACATCTGACTTGCATGTTTTTAAAGATGAAAGCTTTAACAATTTATTCATGTTTAATTCCATTCCTCCTCTTGCTTTTTAAAAAATTCTACTGCAGAGCAAAATATGCTCTGCAGTTTCAATTGCCGCCATTAGAGGGCAATATGCACTGAAAAGAACAGAAGCAGGCAGCTTCCCGTTTTTTTTTTTAAAGCTTTTACTACATCTGAGACTTTTACAGAAACGACCCAGTGAATAAACAGAGGTACAGTTCTATCATTATACTACTAGTGATGTAATGAGTGGACTTGGGAAAAACTTCCAGTTTTGCACCAACTCCGTCATCAGTTGTCTTCATCAGCTGAGGAACAAGCATATAAATACAGCACTACAAAATTTATGCAAACAACATGTTTATCTCTTCAAAGGATTAATATGAACAAATACTGGCAAATATCTGTTAAAATTATGTTGCAACAACTAAAAAAGATCTTTTTTATACTGGAATTAACACAGGCCCATCTGTTTTCCTGCAGAGACAGCTAAGCAGGCAACCCTGGACTGCGGTGGGACCTCAGGAGGACTTAGACAGTCATGCCAGGCTTCACCCTAGAACAGTAGCAGGGTCACAGACCCACAGTCCCACATACAGCTTCTTGAAGCAACCCTTGATGGGGCAGATCTGGAGTCACTCAAGTGTCTTTCAAACCGCATTGTTTTTCGTCCTACTGATTAGCACTGAATCACTGCCCCCCCCCCCAGCATAGTTCCTCCTTTTGCACTGTTTCATTATCACTAAACCAAGAGCGCTATTTATAACTAGGACAGTGAATTCGGACACCTCGAGCAACCTGCCCAGACGTACAAATGCAAATTGGCTCACTAAAGCTCAGAAATAGGAGGTTAAATTTTCTTACCTGCAGAACATTTACATTTACGTAAAAGGACTGCAATGTTAAGCTTCTTGCAAAGACGTACCCATTTATACAGCAGGGTACTTTTTACTGTATCAACATCTTCTCAAGGGCACTGCAGCAAGAGGTGGGATACAAGCCTGGGTCCTCGAGTGCAAATGCAGCAGCTCTAACCACTGGGACACCTGCTGCTCTCACAAGAAACTTTTATTCACAAGGTCACCACAAGTTCAAGATGGAGAAGACCTCACAGGTTCTACCAAACAGCTTCTCAGATTCAGACTAAACCCTGAAAGTTCCAGAAAGCGACATACTGCAGAAACGTGACACCACGGGCAGCTCACTGCACCCACGGCTTGGGTTGCCATCAGAGCAAAGGTACTGAAAGGAGAGACAAGTTGTCGGTCAGAGGTGCTGTGAAACCCACACCCTGGAGGTGTCAACTGCTGTATTTAACACGAGTTTTGGTTTCACTGTCATTTTCTAGCTTTTCAAAGGATCCTCTCTCAGGCACAGGGAGGGATGTCATGGGCCCAACCAAAGGAGCCACAGTTCATCCTGGCCAGGATTCATATAGAATGTACAGAATCTGAAGAATGTGTGCATGGGCAGCGCTGTTGAAGCCTACGGGAAACTAGAAAATACAGCGTTTACAAAGTTTATAAAAATCCTAGTAAAACAGCTCAATCACTCCTATTTATCACGTGTTTTACAATAAATCACTCAATGAGGAGGAAATGCTATGCAAAGCAGACAAGGGGGCAGCTACGGGACGTCCCACTGCCCTAAGACACCTTGGGCCAAGTGCCTACGATAATGCCCAGCTCTGTCATTTCTTTCCTTCTACATGAGTGCCCTGCCAGGCTATCAGCGCTCAGCATGAGGCATCCTGCTAATCTGCAAATAAAAAAGTTCTACAACACTAATAACTGTTAGTGTGTACAGGGACCGTGCAGTGTCTGAAAAACTATACGCACACTTCAGTGTACATCGTATTTACTGTTTCACAGCAATGCTCATGAGCAGTTGAGCATCAACAGCTTTTGAGTGAACACCAAACTGCAAATACCTTCTATTGAAGCATGTACACCGTTTGGAGACACTGCATTTGTGTTAGTATCAGGAGGACCAACCCCAGTCCTCTAGTTCCACCATGAACAGGCATGACATCACTGCAGCAGTGTCCTCTGGGACACGGCACTTCTCTTCAGACGGAGACGCACGCTGCATTGTTGATTCTCCGCAGTCTGTCGTCTGCCTGTGGTGGAGCCTCGGCTGCCAGCACAGCACCACACATCACAGATGCGGGCCATCAGCAGCGTGTAAGGATTTCTCATTCGGATTACAAAACATTGTTATTTAAACTGCTAAACCTTCTCATACATTCAAAAACATCCACGTCGTGATCATCTGAGACACACGATAAAACATCTGCTCTACGTGCAGAATAGTTTCGTCTTTATTTTGTCCTCTTGCATCACTAATGGTAGGTTCCCGGCATTTAATTATGACATTTAATGTTGTTATTTTTTTTTTCAAATCTGCTAAAGTTATCTTTGCAAAATTATTTCTAGCAAAATACAAAACAGTAAATAAGAACAAAACATGTGTCAGGTCACTGATATACATGGCAAATTGAATATTTTGAATAGCATGAAGATAAGAAGCTGTGTGCAAATTACAGTACTTGCTGAGGCTTTTCTCCAAACACTGTTTGCATATATAGCGTGAGCACAGCTCCCCCTTCTGGTGCTCAGTCTGTTCGCCACTCAATATTTTTCTTTCCAGATTCATCTAAAGCTGGATAATTACAGCTGTGGCCAAAACAGACTACCGTACACATCGAATAACGCAACTTTTCATTGAGAAACGGCTGCAAACCCCTATCCTGTTCCACAGGAAATCTTAAAATGACACAGACTGTATTGCTGGCACCTTCCGCAAGTAGTTAGAAATAGATGTTCGGCAGGTGAATCTCCTTAACTCTGAAAATGAATTCACCTGTGGTGAGTGCAGCATCTGCAGCACAAAAATTGCTGGTTCATCCAGTCTAAATAGGGTAAAGGTCTCATTCTCCTGTTTTGAATCACTATGTCTACAACAATGAGTGCAGAGAAAGAAGAAAGATTCCTCTGAGGTGGTCAGACAGATGACTGTAGCCAGGCATGGACAATCTCCAGAGATGTTCCTGTTTTCACTGCACGTAATGTTTAAGGCTCAAGCCACCAGAGCCAATCCGCCTGAACGTGGCTGCAAGTGAAAACGTCATCAACGATTGCAGAGATTGTTTGAATGGTTGAGAAAGTGATTTGACCAACTGCCACACAGAATCAGGCTCCCATTCAGACACACTGAGCCCCAGCTATGACAGTTTTTGCTCAAACCATCTGTCGAGAAGCTCTGTGAAAGAGGAGCTGTGAGGTAGGAGACCCAGAAGGACCTCGCTGCTGAGGGACACAAAAAAGCCCAACTGCAATTTGCTAAAACACACCTGAACATGCTGGAGAAATATCCTTTGGACAAATGAGGCCAAATTAGAGCTTTTTGGTTAAGTACACCCTTTCAGAAAATAAAATAAAGCCTTCAGTGAAAAGGGCACCTTCCTTACAGTGGATCCTGGGCACATTCAGTGGTGTTTTAGGCCTGTTTTGCTACCTCCAGCACTAGGTACCCTGAATGTGTGTATAGCCTCATGATATTAGGAGAATACCAAGACCCTTTGGACCAGAGGGTCAGAAAGCTGGGTCTTCTTTCAGGGTTGTGGTGTTTCCAGCACAGCAATGATTCCCACAAATGTATCAAAAAGCACTCAGGAGTGGTACAAACAAAATGTTAGACTGCTCTTACATGGCCAGCAATGAGTCCAGATCTAAATCCCATTGAGAACGTGCAGAAATCTGAAGAGAACAGTCAGGAGAAGCCATCTTTCAAATCTGGGGGAACTGGACCAGCTTGCACAAGAGGAGTGAGACAAACTGCCAGTAAAGTGGTGCCGGAAGCTCATGGATGGCTGCAGTTATTCTCATCAAAGGCTGTGCCACAGATTATTGGGCATTGGGGTGCCAGGACTTTTATTTCCATTTATTTCTGACATAAAAGGATGTTTTTCTGTCCCCCTCTTCTGAATCAAAAACAAAGGCTCTGTATCATGAACAGCGAATTAAAGAACTGTGGACATCAAATACTATTATTTTTGGAAAAATTGTAAGTTATTTGTAAAAAAGTGCAAGGGTGCCAGTACTTCTGACCACAACTGTATCCTTGCCAGACTGCCTACCCCATGGGCACATCTGCATATGCAAACTTGTTGAGGGACGAACATGTACAGGTTTTATAAACGTACCACAGTCTGACAGCTCTGTGCTAAGGCAATGATTAATATTAAGTTGTTGATGGAAACATCACCTTGCTGTTGCCCACCACTGATCTGCAGAGATGTCCAACTGCCCTGCAGCATCTGTCTAAGTACACGCATTTGTGATTTACTTTGTTTGCCTTCTCAAGCTCAGTTTTCCAAGGTTAAAGGTACAACATTTAAATTCAATGTATTTGCTAAATTGTAAATCACTGTCACGCGTTCTTTTTTCCTACTACGCAGTACCTGGTACCCCACAGCCCGCTGACACCCTGTGTGGAAGGTGAGGACGGGACTGCACAGGACACAGGGGCCAGGGGGCCGTTCCACACCAAACAAATGGAATGTTGGTTAAGGACTAGTCGGCATACCCACGGCCTCTGAAACCAAGGCAAGCAGCTGCAAACGCACCAGGAACACAACTCATGAATGAAGAGCTGCAGAAGACTGGTCAACTAGTCATCATCTTCTAACCAGAGTAGCTTTGTTCTGAAGAAAAGAAGACATTAACCACCAACCATTAAGGGCTTATTAACTGCATGTTTACTCACAACCATTATTATTAGCTACATTACACCAGCTTCGTGGCCATTATTAATGTATTATTATTAATACTATTATTATTATTATTATCATCATCATCATCTACATGTTTATTCCAGCTTCAAGGCCATTTTTAATTGGTTATTAGCTGGATGTTTACTCCAACTCCACTGCCACTATTACTAAATCATTAGCTGTGTGTATACATGACAATTATTAATGATCTATTAAATCGGCGTTTACTTCAGCTTCATTGCCATTATTAATAGATTATTAGCTAGACGTTTATTCTAGCTTCAGCTTTCCGCAGCTGAAGGGACACGGTCAATCCCCAGGAACCGGGGCTACTCGGCTAGCCGGCTAACTGGCAGCCCGCGTGAATCGCGCGTCTTGTTTTGTTTCTTCGCCCTATTCCCTCTTTAGGAGCCATTACATGATAGCCGCCGCTGTTATTAGAACAAGAGCGGTGACGGTTATTCACGTTTATCATGTCACCATCTCCAGTGGCTGGACCGTCCGGGAGCATCACAGCTGCGCACCGCGGAGCAAGCATTGTTATAGTCAGCGCTGCTCAGCCCATCACGGACAAGGGGACGCATCGGCGAGCTGCACGCGCCCTTTCCGAGGCTTTTCCACTGCCACGCGGTACAAACCGTTCCTTCGGCGACTGTGTGCGAAATGTGGGGAAAAGCCCTGCGGCTCAGTAGAACGAGAGGACGCGCTCCCTCCGCTCGTCCCGGACGCGGGGCCTACGCGTCTCCCACACATCCTCGGCGTCTCCTGCCCACTGGTCCCCCTCGCATCGCCGGTGCCTCCCACCCCTCGTGTCGATACCGCGCCCCGCGCGCACTCACCTCCCCCGCGTTCGTCGTGGCGGTGCTGGCCGTGGACGCGGCGCTGGGAGTGGGGGACCGCTGCAGGGTTACCAGAGCCATGGCTAAGCAGTCCCCGGCCGGAGAGGAGCCTTGTTTTCCAGGCGAAGCGCACTGAGACCGTGTCTCCACCGGTGCTTGAGCTCAGCTGGGTGCGACTGCCGCCGGCCGAGTGTCCGATTTCAGTGCCCCGGCAACGCGGCATCCATCACCCGCGGCGCGCTGCCGCTGCTCTCCTTGTGCGCGTTACAGCAGGCGACATCGGAGGGTGCGCTTCCCCCCGTCGCGTGCAGTGCGTCCGCTCATTGGGGTTAAACACACACACACACACACGGGCGCGCGCGAAACACCCGATGGGAACTGCGAGGGGCGGATGAAGGATGCTCAGCTTCTCTCCGTCTGCTTAGCAACAAGAACTCTGTAATATTCGAGTATTTTCGATACGCCGGACTGCAGCTTGTCCAAATCAGTCGGCCGTGACGCAGTTCATTTGACAATATTAACGAGTGTGTGTGTGTGTGTGTGTGTGTGTGTGTGTGTGTGTGTGTGTGTGAGAGAGAGAGAGAGAGAGAGAGAGAGAGAGAGAGAGAGAGAGAGAAGGCGAGCGTCTGGGTCACGTCAGGTGCTCCGCCGCGTTAGTCTGCCCCGCTGCGGCGCGTGAACGGACGAGCGTGTCCCCGCGAGGCGGGACTGCGTAGTAACGCGCTGCGTCCGTCTGCAGTTCGTCACAGGGCCGCTGTCCTCTTACATCACAGCGCCACAGTGAAAAGCTGCCCTCCACCTGTACTGTTTTTAACCAGGTGTGCAGCCAGTTCGCGCTGAATGATACTGTACAAAACTGAAAGTCCGCAGGTTCACAGTTTTCACTCTGTCGTGGTGCAACGGTCTGATAACGCATTTTTTTTCAGAATCTCCCCCCCCCCCACCCCAGGTCCTACAGGAGGGCCAGCAGGGTCTTTTCACCCCGGTTTCACCTCAGCCAGTTCAGGTTTTGAATTCTGAATTCTCTGTGACATTGATAAGTGAATTTCCCTGCAGGGATTAATAAAGTTATATTGTATCCTACCCTATACTATTATTGTATACACTATATAAATTAGTAGAGCCAGAGTGCCTAAAGCTAGGTAAAATTATACTGTCATGGATTCTATGCAGTTTTTTCATGCTGTTTTCGCTCTGTTTTTTAAACCCTTCTTCCCCAAAAATGGAGGGGCCTCATCTGACCGCTCAGAGGGCCAGATCACATCATCTGTCTCCATCTCTCCATGTCCATCTCTATAAGCAACTTTACAACGATTTCCCCATTTATACAGTGGGTTCTGTTTAACTATAAGTCAGGGCATCTGCCTGGATCAGAGGTACACTGACAGCACTAGGAATCTGAACTAGCAACCTTCAAGGTCACATTCCTAACCAGGACACTACCTGCTATCTCAGAACCACAAAGAGAAGTGAAATTTCATGCGGGCAGTTAATGACCAATGACCCCTGTGCTATTTTAATGTCTTCCTTGACCCTTTCTGATTATATTTGCAAGTCACAGGACTAAAATACAGTATCTGAAATTACAATAGCTAATGAAACATGTGGCGTCCAAGTATTAAAAAACAAAATTCCAGATACTGATTGCATCTGTTAATACTAACAGTTAATTTTAATCGTGCACATTTACTGCAAAATCAGTTGCAGTGTAAAATTATTTTTTCACACTGTGCACAAGTCCTGCTTAAAAACAGACAACTGTGACTGTAGAAAACTGACAGTAGCTGAAGACACTACAGTACTGTGTCACTCATGTCCCCAGTGTGCACTGCACTGGGACTGTACACCTGTTACTAGCATCTTGGTACTTGAGTTGTGCTACACCATGAATTTTGAGTCGTCTCATCAGTTTCCATATTAATAAAAACCCATCCTTTCCTTAACAGGGTTTATCTGTTGACAAAGTCACTGCGTATATGATGGTGGCACATGGCACCTATGTGGTTTTGCATATGTGGACATGGTAGCTTGAAGCTAGGAGGGAGGTCCAGCATCTCGCTGTGACCCCTCACAAGTCACTGTTTCTCTAAATAGCAGTAAAAAAGCAGAAGTGTAACACGCAGCTTGATTTAACTAACACAGTTAAGAGTTACACGTTTTTTACTTTAATTCTTGTAAGGCCTTACAGGGGCCAACTTCGTGCCCCACCTTGTGCTACAGCACTCTTGACCAAGGTCCTTACAATGAATTGCTCCAGTTAAAATGACCCAGGTGTATAAATGGGGTAGATTATGATTTACAATCTGATCAAATTGATAATCAATAGTTTAGATTAATTAAGATTGCCAGTATGACAAGACATTCTCCCATGTCTTCCTCTGAGCATCATTTTCTTAACTGTTTCCTTGGTGTCTATTCCATGTGTACTTTGCTGCTGTGCTGAATGACTGCTTTGAACCAGTAACCCCAGATCGGGTGTTGTGTTGTTCGGAATCACCCACATGAGCCTCCTGTACCTCCTGTTGCGTCTGTGCCAGGATTGCATGAAGTGCATTTGCACAAGTGAAATGACCAATTGCCACCAAAAGGCTGTTAGGAAAAAGGACCCCGAGAATCACTTCATTTAGCAGATGTGAGCCATTGTCCATGATGGACTTTAGCTTCTGTCCTCATCCTGGCCTCTGCTACGGCCTATAAATGTAAATGTTTACCCCATAAGAGCACCATTCCTCACAGTCTATAAATGCTAATGATGTGTGAACATGAAGCCCCTCCCAAGAACATTCCAGTTCACAGATCTGTTAACACGTTCCTGTCTCTACTTCAGGAAAGCAGTTACACAGTAGTGTTAACATCTACACGTTTATTTCGAACAAACAGTGCATTTATTAAGCAGTAAAAGCAGGTCGATGTGTCTCCCAGTAACCGACAATGCGGCACACGACAAACAGGACTTCACTTCCCATAAGTACGATTCGCTGCCACGTGCAGTTTCATTTTCAAGTTCAGACGTGTGAAAGTTAGGTGACCTCCATCTGCGCTTATTTTCCAGTGGATCTGGACAAAGCTGTTAGGTAAATACGCAATAATAGTGATTAAATTACAGCATGACTCGTGTGTTCACTCGTCTTGAGTACATTTTTATAAAAAACATCTGCGGCCAGCGACGACGTGAGTTGACGATTTACTTTCTTTTTCGATTGTTCAGGGGCGCGTGCTGCTGCTACTGCCCTCTTAACATTTATTTCTACTTCGTTATGATGGACGGCCTGTTTATAAGTGTGCAAGGTCTGTCGTAAGAAGCCGTTCACACCCAATGTTCGTACAAAGTTTGGTTCATGATCCCCACTCAGTCCTGTCGAACGTATGTTACGTCCCCTAATATGTGTTTACTTCCACTGAGTAGGAGTGCGAATGTTTTTTTTTGTTTTTGTCAGCCCGATACCTGACACGTTGTTGTCACCCTGGTGTAAAATATAGTAGGAGCTGCTTTACTCTGTAATAACTTCTGCTTTTCGTACAGCTGAATGTCTATATAAGTCGTGCTTTAAGCAATAAATAGATCCCTGTGTTTGTGCTGCGCTTGAGGTATTTTCAGGCCCGCTTTGCAAGCAACGAAATGCTGGCATCAGCTGCAGGGCCAGAGCTCAACTGCTTTATTTGTGTGGAAACTTTTGCTTCATTTGGTGTCTTATCCCCCTGTCCCAAATGTGCACTTTGATTAAAAACTAGATAATATTTTACTGCTCATTGTATCATCTGTTGCTACATTGACTGGTGCTAGGTTCACACTCACAGAAGGAAGAGTTTCAAGATGTGCCTGCCCACTGTCATGGTTCATAAAACCCACCTTTTATATCTTTGACGTGAGCTTAATGTTTAATTTGAGGCTCTAATATGTCTATGGTTAAAATTTATTTAGTCATATTATTAAATGACAATGCTTATCTGTCACGATGGTTCTAAAGTTCACTGTGTGGTCCTGTATTGTTCAGTTCACAGACAACTTGGACAGTCCACAGAACAGCTCCCCAGGTGAGTTCTGCACCTTGACTTTTCGTAATATAACCTTTTAAGCTTGTTTTGTTTCTGATTTGTGTAAATAAAGTTCCGTTACTGTGGCCATAATGTGTTAGTGGGTGTTTGTGTGTGTGTTTCTTCAGAGGTTTTTCAAAGACTGGACAGTACAGAACTTAGGTATTGTCACAAAAAATCTACTCGCTACAGACTTAGAGAACATACATTTGTTTCTCTGACATCAACATATTTTAATCAATCTTTTATTTTCCTGCAATGTGTTCTGATTATTTTGTTTTTCTATAGTATATCCAGAATTTAATTGAGCATGAAGACCAATAGTTAAAATACTTTAGTAGTGTGTAAGTATCATGTATTTTTATGCTGTTGTACTTGGAAGTCTGCAGGCCTGCAGCATGTTTTATATAACTTATATTCAAACAGTGCATGTTAGTATGTTTAATATTGTTATTCATTCACTAAGCTGTTGTGTTTCTCCAGAGCAGCTTACAGTGTTAAGCAACTTTCAGATATTTATTTACTTATAGAGCAGGGTTATCTTTACTGGAGAAATGCAAAGTACCTTGCTTGGATATTCTGCAGAATGACCAGGGATTTATCCAGTCAGGGTTGATCAGAGCCCAGCCTTCATCAAGGTAGCACCACATGGGTCACATCTTGAGCCATGGCGCTCTAGATGATTGCCTGCACGTAGCAACGAGATCCTTTCCCTTTGCCAGGCAAAGGCAGGGTTTGCTGTGAAAGTCAGCGCTTTTTTATAGTGCTCCAGGGATAAAGGGTAACAGAGATGGTTGCCAGAGATGGTAAAGCAAAGTGTTTGCAGGGTGGATGGGGTGGCTTCAGGCAGGGCAACTGTCCACAACAGGGATGGGAGTTATTTGTCATGTCTGCCGTCTCTCTCAGTATAAGTGATTACAAAATAAAATACTAGTGAGGTTTATTAACTGATCCCTCCCCCATGTGCCCAGACAGTCACGCTTGCCTCCCTGACATAACCATTCCACTGTACACCCTATACAATGGCTTCTTTGCAAAAAACAATTTTTTGGTACTGGTTCACAAGTTCTCCATTCATCTCCATCTCCTTCCATTTGTTCTACTCCATGCATTTTTCTCATGGATCTAAAAGCAATAACAAGACAAGATTTTTTTTTTTTTTAAATTAAGTGCTCCGTTTACCATACAGAGTTTGTTTTTAGCGATGGAATAGCTATTTTTCTTTGTTTCTGAGAATGTTAAAAATACTCGTTTTGTTCCTTAATGACATTAACCTTCCAGGTAGCATGTTTAAAGAAAACCTCATTTCTGTGTCAGTGTAAAGCTATTTGTGTTATAAAAGCTGTTAATATGACTATAGGTTGTTCTTGCAGCATCATGAGGGGAAGAGGAGGAACACAGGAGGGGACATGACTCTGCCAGAGAGAATTCAGCCATTCCTTGTTTAAAAGCTTCTTGCTGTCATTCCACACCATTGACCAATTAAAGCACGAGTTTCTCATATCCGCAGCCCTGTTCTCTGAATGAACACTTTCACACATTTATTTAAATAATAAATAATCACAACTAGCCGGTAGGTCCTACAGTGTTCCCACGGCAATAGAATCTGCCACAGCCTTGAGCACCTTGTAAACCAAAGTCTTAGAAAAGATGTCGGGAGGGAAGTATTGGACCAAACACCTGGCCAAGCCCAGTTATCAGTCATGACCATATGCAGATAAACACAGCTTGCCACTTCCACACTGCGGGCACTTTTTTCATAAACCCACCTCCACCTCTGTCTTGTTCATGGAGTCCTGACAAGAGGGGGATCGACAACCTCGCACGGTGGCAGGTGTGAGACCTCAGGTGGAGTGAATGACACGGGAGGGGGGGTTACATGCAACTGTTTACGACATTGAATTGTGGTGCTTTAGCATATCTGAAATGTTTTCCAGGTGCTATGAATAATGTGGGAAGGTTATTTCTTATATGAAGACTGGGTGGATTTGTTTTTAATGGTAATCTTGACAGTTTGTGAGTTCAGTGAAGCAATAAGCATTACTATCTGCTCTTCTGCAAATTCCCAAGAAATGAATGTGTGAGTAATTGAAGGTTTCAGAGAAAAATTGTGACCCTCTGAAACACTACCTATGTTGAATTTTATGTGGTTGTGATAATGGGGTGCATTTCCAAGTTGGTTGAAAAAAGATGCGTAGATTAATAGCTTAATAAGTGTGGAGACACTTTGAGTGAACACCTTCATATCCCTGGTCTGTGTAGGTCAAGACCTGCATTAATGTTGCAGTAATTGCTCTGCAGGTCAGTCATGCGCGTGGGAATCATCGGAGCTGGGGTCATCGGTCTCTCCACCGCCCAGTGCATCTATGAGCGTTACCATTCGGTGATCAGTCCGCTGTCCATCGAGGTGTATGCTGACCGCTTCACACCCCTCACTACCAGCGATGGGGCTGCTGGCTTATGGCAGCCTTACCTCTACGATGAAGGCAACACCTTGGAGACGTGAGATGTCTTTTGCTATTACTTGACTAATAACACTTGCAGCTACCAGAGAGATGGTTATGAAATCAATCAAGCAATTCAATCAAAAGTTTGAGTTTGGATAGCATGACGACCGTGCCACTAACCATGACTCCATACCCTTATATTCAAGTCGACAACAGCGGATGTCTTCTGTTTACCCTTCGCAGTATGTGAACCATTTCAAAACTTTTTAAAGTTTATCATTTCCTTTAATGTATGTGTGGCACTTGTTCCTTTTAGCAAATGGAATAAGGAGACATTTGACTATCTGTTGGGCTTCCTCAATTCTCCTGATTCCATCAAAATGGGGATTTTCCTCCAGTCTGGGTACAATCTCTGCACTGAGTCTGCTCCGGTAAGTGCTTCTTTTTCTCTCTCGTATGCTGTGGGAAATTGCAGGAGTTAGTCACGATTTATTAGATGCCATTGATGATGACTGCAAGGAAGTGCGTTTTTGTCTTGGATCAGGGTGGAAAAAAATGTCCAGGAAATAAGTCCAGAAACATTAAACATTGGTTGATAAAATGAGGACTTCTGTGAACCACACTAGTAACTACAATTGCATTCCATCCATTAAAAGGCTGAGCTGTCACTAAAAAAGCTGCTTTCTTCCATATAGGACCCCTCTTTCAGAGACATCGTCTTGGGTTTCAGGCAACTGACCAAACGAGAACTGGACTTGTTTCCAGGGTACAGGTAATGTGCTAGATCTTTTGATGTTATGGTATTTTTCCCGTTACCTAGAGATACCTTCATAGCTGACTTAGGGTTGCTGACTCTTTATAGGTAAACATTGGAGTAGAATGTACTGAACCCAATAATCAACACTGTGTTTTTTTTTTTTTTTTTTTTTTTTTTTTTTTTTTAATCTTTAGCTTTGGATGGTTCAACACAGCACTAATGATCGAAGGAAAGAGCTACTTACCTTGGCTTATGAATTGGTAAGAATGGTAACTGTCAGTGAGACGGTACTTTTCCTTGAAAATGTGTCAGTTTTGTATAGTGGATACATTTTATTCATCATTTTGAAGGATAAAAAATGAAATCATACAAGTAAGTAGGATTATTAAGTTAAAGTAACATTGTTGTGTAAAAGAGGAAAACAAATATGTCTTGCAAGTATAAATAACTGTGAAACTAAATTAACCAAATTATTTTTTTAACTATCATAAAAAGCTGGAAAGCTGTTTATTATTATTTCAGGATTTACTTCTTGTTATTTAGTAGAATTCTCTGGTTAAAATGCCACAGCTTATTTGTAAAAGTTGCTCAAATACAGTTTTCCAGGTTACCCAAAAGACACTTTCTCAGCTTCATTAATTTTTTTCAGCTCCTTGTATTAGTATCTGTTTTTTTCAGGTTAAAGGAACGTGGGGTGAAATTTTATCAGCAAAAAATTGGTTCCTTTAAAGAGGTAAGATGGAAAAAATACAAATATTTCTAATGATCAGTTTTGTTTAGTTTGGCTGCAAAGGATATAGAGAGAGCATACAAAAAAACAGCAATCTGAAAGTTTCTTATGTATTTAAAATATAATTGCTACTTTTTTACTCTAACCTTTTTTTTCATTGCTTTCTTTCTTACGCTCTCTCTTGTTGTCATCCTCCAACTATCTACATCTCAAATGTTTTGTTAATTCTTGTGGGCATGTAGCTGGCAGATTCCGGGCTGGACATCATTGTAAACTGTACTGGGGTGAGATCTGGGGAGCTGCAGCCGGACCCAGAGCTCAAACCCGGCCGGGGCCAGATCATAAAGGTTAGTCTCTGCAGTTGTCTGTGTGTTTATCCCACGACATAGAAGAATGCATCTGATCTTACTTCTCTCTGTTTTACCAGGTTAAAGCTCCATGGCTGAAGCATTTCATTCTCACTCACAATTTCAAGAAAGGAGTGTACAATTCTCCTTACATTATACCAGGGTAAAACATATTGGTTGGTGATTGTTTAAACTCCATAGAAATATGGGAATATTTGTTTTACTAAAGTATAGAAACTCAGTCACCATGTATATTATAATTTCATTTTAGGAGTCATCTAGTTACTGTTGGTGGAATATTCCAGCTCGGCAACTGGAGTGAACAGAATAACACCACAGATCACAAGAAAGTCTGGGATGAGGCCTGCATCTTGGAGCCTAGTCTAAAGGTCAGATTTTTTTTTTAGCTTTCGAGGGTCTTTTGCAAAGTGGTACAAGAAAATCCTGCCTGATCACTGGCTCTCTTGTGTTTTGAATGATCAAGTTATAGTGTAGGGTCCCTTTCCTAGTGAGAAAGTTGGTGATCTTTCCCAATCCATGGCTATGTTAGTGAGCATGGCTACCATAGCATACATCAGTTGTGTACCATCTCACCAGGATTGTGGAGAGTTGGACAGTTCTTCCATCTTCAGCAATATGGCAACCCAAAATGTGCCCCAGAGTTGTGTAAGAACTATCTAAGAAAAGTGAAGAACAATTCAAACCAATGATTTGGATGTGATATTTTAGAAAAACACTTTATCTTACAGTATTGGTACTGGAAGCTAGTACAGTATTGTACTGGATGTGCCCTGGAAGCTGCCAGGCTCGTTGGGGAGATCTTGGATTAGAAGGGCAAGGGAGTTCAATCCTGCTTGTGACTTAGCATGCCTTGCAAAACATCTCGGAACTAAGATCTGTATTTTACCTCTCTGTCCCCATCTCTTTGGCTCATTAGATAGTTGTGGATAATTTCAGACTGTTTTTTGGTTTGTTCTCAAGCATGCCATGGTGGTGGAGGACTGGACTGGGCTGAGGCCCGTCCGCAAAAGGGTTCGCCTGGAGAGGGAGACAATGCAATTCGGACCGATGTCCTCAGAGGTGAGCACTGAAACTGCACCAGAATATTCTGTTTCACTCTGCTGCTTCCATGACAAAGGAATGCAGTGTGGAATTTCTGTCATTGTGTGGGCAAAGCTCACACTGCATCTCTACACACACCAATGCTTTCAGTAGGGATCCATAATAGTGGCTTCCTATTCTAGGTGATCCATAACTATGGGCACGGAGGCTACGGCTTAACAATCCACCGGGGATGTGCCCTGGAAGCTGCCAGGCTCTTTGGGGAGATCTTGGTTCAGAAGGGCAAGGGAGTTCGATCCTCCCTGTGACTTTTCTGAGACCTGCCTGTTTCATCATAGCATCTGTGTATTTCAGAGGGGTCCGGGAAGTTGGACGTGTGGTTTTTGAAACCTTAGAACTACATCTGCATGACTGTAAATAACACTAAATCACATAATATGTATTTTTTAAAATGGGCATTGTATTTATGCCTTTGAATACAATGGTTTTAAATTAATACAGAATAATGAAGATTTATATTGGGTTATAAAAATGTACATTTAATATCAGTCCGTCCAGGAATTTGCAAATGCATCACTTGCAGTTTTGTCTGATTCAGAGACTGACTCCCAACACAGCAGCAGAAATTCATCTGCAAGAAATTCAAAGTTCACGTGTGTCCAAACCAGCTTGTTCCTGTAACCATGATGCCTCGTGACCTAAATGGAGGACGGCAGCCTGTAAGGGACATACTTTGCTAATACCTTTAGTATTTCACATCTCATGTTCACTTTGAGTTTCTGCAGTGTCTCCATTTTAATCTCATAAAGTGTGATTCAGCAAAATGGGGGTCAAAAAATGTAGAAAAGTTTGTGGAAAAAAATTGAAAAGAAAGAAGGCAATAGGGCTAGAAAAGCTGGTCTCTGGACAAGTCTGATCTCCCTACTATGGACAGAGGGGTTGATGCTGTGTGTGCTGCAGGGCGCGATGCTGCATGTCCTACAAGGTGTTCTACAGTGTTTTGGTGATATTTGGAATCATGCATATCTTGCCAATGTAAATTTCTTTCATGCTAATAAATTCAATCAAATCTCCATTTCAGCTGTATCCAGAGGTGGTGCATGTGAAATCAAAACACTGAGCCAAGAATGAGTCTCAAGTGATGGATTTTCTTTTTTTGTACACAATTTATTAATGTGTCATACACATGTGCGTCCAGTGCAGTGGCGACAGTCAGTGCAGAAACACTGTGCAGCTCTAAATTGCAAAGGGAAGCCTGTTGGAGACAGTTTATACAACAAAGTGTCACATTTTCCACATCCCCTTACTGACTCATTCTGCCAAAAAAGCCATGAGGCTGTAATGGTGAAGGACAAAGACACACGTTAAACACTGATTAGTGGTGGTTTGAAAGTATGATCAGCTTTTTAATGATGAAAAGCTGTGCCATATACAGCACGGCGTGTGTGTATGTAACCATCAGCGCAGGTTTTTTTGTATGTGTTCATATCAGTAATGTTTGGCGTTTCGGATCACAACTGCACCACGACCCACCTCTACCATCACTTTTTACAGTTGTTTCACTTCAGGATTGTGGCTTACATTCTAAACTGATGCAAAAGGCCCAAAGTTTCCCTATATGTTTGTTTAAAATAGCTTCCTTTCACCAGAAGACTGACTGCTTTCTGATGTCAATGTTAAGTTACACTACACATTTCACAGACATACATGACCGCTGTTATCGAGTGGTGGTTTAAGATGGCTGACTAATTTCTCGTGTAAATGGAGAAAAGCAGCCGATCGCGGTTAAACAATATAGTTTTGCGAGTTTTACTGGTTGCTGGGTTGTAAAAAAGGCAAGAAATAAGTCTAGAAGTCATTTCAGCAATTTACAGCATCCTGGGAAAGTGGGGTCTCCCCCAGTCAATCCCATTTAGCAAAAATTGGATGACTCAGAAAAAATGTCTGAAATGAATCCATGATATTTTATCCCACGGCCTGCTGACCTTCAGCTTGCCCTCACCTTCTGCCTCTTGTGGGCCTCGCAGTGTGGCTCGTACTCATGTCTGAATCAGCTGGATTTCTGCACTGTGTTCAACCCCGTTTCCCAGCCAGTCCTACACCTGACCACCCTTCTCCTGTCCAGGCCCCTAGCGTGTGAGCAGTGTGAGCCACTCGGGAGTTGGCAGCGTCATGAGAGCAATGACTGTCTGTGACTAAAATCAAGAAAAGCTGAAATCACACTGCTGGCGCTTTTAATTTTCTCCATCCTTACGCTTATGTACACGTTGGGGTTGGGGCGAACACCAGTAGGGTTGAGGGAAACAAGCATTCCCCGCTCCATCGAGACCCTGATCTCACCTGGCCCAGCCATTCTGGAGGTCCTCCTCGCCCTGCCCGGCCCTACCCCATCCCTCAGTCCTGGGACCCAGAGCTGGAGCGCGGAACTCTGTCGGGGCTCTGCTGAGCACGTCCCATCATCTCCTGACCCCATTCCCGGTGACTGGATTCCTGGAGCCCCCGACCGGTGGTTTCGATGGGCAGGGCACAGGACGCCACGGCTGCCAGCAGGCAGCAACAGCAGTACACAGACAGAGTCAAGTAGACCGAGGACTCCAGCATCACCTGCATGCAGACACAGTGTGAGCACCGTTCTGTAAGGGAATGAACTGCAGGAGAGTCTGGCCCGTAGACGCGTACATTTTTGTGCGCTGCGGTTTCTCACTAACTTCCCATTACCTGTGCGACAAAGGGAGTGATGAGAGCGCCAACCCTAGCCATTCCGCTGCTGGTTCCCAATCCCAGCGCTCTGGTCGCAGTCGGATACACCTGGATAGAGCAAAAAAATAAAAAACTATCAATATCAAAGAAGCTTTCTAAATTCTTGCCACCAGCTTTCCCTGGTTGAGCAGTGTCTCTGGTTCAAGGCAGCATTTCAGTGCTTTTAGAGGAAGGCAGAGGTCTACGGTCTTTCGCTGTTCTAGATACTGACGTCACCTCACAGTTTAGTTAATGTTTCACACCCTGTAATTTGATGTCAATTTTACCTGGCCTTCAATGTAGCAGCTGCAAACTAGTCTTGTCTTACTAAGAGTCCTTCCTTAGATAAGAAATACAGATAATCATAAAAGTTGACCTTGCCATTCCATACTTATCCAAACTTTATACAGTACTGCAAAAAAAAGTGTTTGCCCCCTTTCCAGTTTTTTCCATCTTTGCATTTCATCACTCCTAATAGTGCACGGACAGAGATCGAGAGAGAAAAGGTGACACCACTATTGTTTTCATGTCGTTTCCAAGGTGTGGAATAAGATGAAACATGCAGTCATGAGTGTGAAAAACAGCTGAACCTCCACAGTCCATATCTGGCTGCACCATCTTTTGCTGCCATGATTGAAACTTTCCGTAGCTGTTGACAAAAGTGTCACCTCGCTGTGAGGGAATTTTTATGCCCTCTTCCGTACACAATTGCTTCATCTCAGCGTTGTAGGTTTTCAAGCACTGCTGTAACTGTAACTAGTGGCTCCCTTTTTCGACCAGCGTGGGCAGCCACTGGCAGGCGGACATCGGGAGGTTTACGTTTCCCTCTCGCCTTCTGGTTGGGAACGTTTTGTTTTCCTCTCTTCGGTTGCCAGCTACCCGACATTTCATAGCTCTTCTAGCTATTATACCTTTTATAGCCATTAAACACATAGCTTACATTTTATCTGTAGGCCTACTTTATATATGTAGTATCTGCTTTTCCCGTGTTCCTTTGCTCCTTCGTTTGGGGGCAGGGGCTCTGCGTCACTGTGAGAAGAGCCTTTCACCAGGCTGCTTTCACTAAGCTATTCCACTACTGTTTTTCAGCCATTCTGATGTGGCCATTAGGGATCATTGTCTTCCTGACTTTCAACTTTACATCATGGATTGATGACCTGACATTTTCCTTTGGAAATTTCTGGTACAACAAAGAATTCATTGTTCCTCCAATGACAGCAAAATGTCCCCAGATCATCACACTGTCACCACATTCCTGACTGGGGTTCCCTGGATGTCGGTTTTCTCCATTAATTGAGTATGACTCTGACTGAGGATCATTTGAGGTTCACAGCCATAGAAAAAGCTGTCAAACCCTGGACATATTGACAGAGATCAGCAACTTTTCACTACATACCACAGTAGACATCTTATCAGTCTCTTTTACCCACCTGACTTCTGCTGTGAAAGGATTAAATAGTTGAGGATGATTTTGGCCAGAACTGGCCTGCATCACACCCAGCTGTACTCTTCTTTATTAGGCTGATTCATATGTACTCTTCACATCTATGGTTGTACATGTCATTATTTTCCTCACCAAGGAAAATGATTCAAAGCCAGTACTGCTGTCACCTTTTCTGTCAAGCTCTTCACATCTAATCAAACAGGACGTCAAAAAGCTGCAGAAACAGAGAAATGCGAAAGGGGGCAAATGGATTTCCACAGCACTCTGAACACGGGGCGCCAGGTGATCTCACCTCTGGTGTGTACACATATGCCGCTTGAAACCCTCCAGCAATGAAGGCTCTGGCAATGAAGATCAGAACCGTGAGAGAGGTCCTGTGAAGAGAGGTCAGTTGTTGGTGCCACGATTTCTACTGCTTTACTTGGTCTGACCGTTTAAAACAGGTTGAAATGCTTTCCTTGAGGTCTTCTGCATTTGTGTGCTGTAAGTACTCTACAACCAGTGTGGAACTCGCTGCTGTTCAGCCCAGGCAGAAGGATTTGTTTGTTGGTAAGGAAATAGGCCCCTTGATGAATGACATCATAGTCTTAACAGATTCATTGATTCCAGGATGGGTTATGTCAGTGTCATTAAGTAATAACATAGCTTATTTGCACGTGCTCTAGTCTTAGTGGATTCATGGAGGTCCCGTGAGGGGTGATGTCATAATGATAGTGGACTCGTACAGACTCCACGCCCCTGCAATAAGCCCACGTAGCCCCGTGATGCTCAGTGTGGGCCAGTGATGTTACCCTCCACCCGCCCTTGACGTGAGCGCTCACCTCCCGACGCAGGCGTACAGCGGCACCATGCAGAGGGAGAAAACCAGGAAGCACAAGGCCATGGTCTTCTTTCTCCCGAGCCGATCAATTGCCCAGAGCGTCACCAGCAAACCTGCAGGAGGAGAAGAGCTGTGCCAGTGAACCTGCACGTGCCACATCCCGTGTATCATTGTGCTTTTTGTAAAATGCATCAGTGCAGTGATTTTTCTGTTTCAGGGTGGGAGGGAGTCTGTCGAACCCTGTAACATCGCTGAAGTACGACTTTCAACTGGTGAGCGACCTACTAGAGTGTGGCGGCAGAGTGACACACAGTGACAGAGACAATGGAAATAAATCATCACATTGGACCAGGATATAAGAATAACCAATTGAAAGAAAATGGGAAAGACATAAAAGTAGTACGGAGAGCTCAAAACCTCAGTCAGAGGCTGTTGTCCTGAC
The DNA here is from genome assembly GCA_900497675.1 of Arapaima gigas. Classification (NCBI taxonomy): domain Eukaryota; kingdom Metazoa; phylum Chordata; class Actinopteri; order Osteoglossiformes; family Osteoglossidae; genus Arapaima; species Arapaima gigas. Next base: position 412,455 of record UFQX01000297.1, on the reverse strand, counting down.
AGCGAGAGGACTCAGGGAGTGTGAAGTACAGATGACCCTCGACACTTTAAGTTTTCACAGGTTTATGACTTCGGTCAAATTTGGGGCCTATTTCTTTGCGATAACAAGCAACACAACGGTGTCATAATGGCAATTACAACTCGGATTTAGGAGATTTCACCTCACAAGCCGATTTCCACAACACATTACCCTCATAAGAAGGGGTCCCTGTATCCCTAGTGCCAGAACAGAATCCAAACGGACAAGGATGAAGGAAATAGAAATGAGCTGTTTAACACCCACCTGGGAATTCTGACAGTGTGGTCCATAGCAGGTCCTTGTAGTCATTTGATGTTAGGTACTTGCACTCCAGGCTACACCTGGGCTCCATCTTCCTGCCAGCAGACACTAGAAAAAGTATAAGAACAAACGCTGGATCCTCCCTTGAGACTTAAACAAACTACCTTCAGGTCTCAACTTGTCCTTAACTCTATCCAATCTTCTGGCTCAGTTGCTTTATTGAAGTCAGTTGATACTCAAGGTATCTGAACTCTGGTTTAGTAAAACTGGTCAAGGAGAAAAGCCAAGCCTCTCTTACTTTTTTCTGTTGGAAATTGTGTCTGCAAGTTTATGAGCAAAACAGGACAAAAATCTGCCAGGGTGTTGACAGATAAACTCTCAAGTATCAAGAATGAAGAACAGCTTATTGTCAAGTGCCCTTATGCTTCAGGTACACAGTGAGCATGAGGTGAAGGTCCTCAGGTCCACGGTGTGGAGAAAAGGGGTCAAGAAGTCAGGAGAATGACAAAAATTTAAAGAATGATGATGAAAAGATATTGAAATTAAGGTAAAAAGGTAACAAGTGCAGCAGTATAAATGAGTATATATAATTCAGCACCCTGACAGCCTGTGGTAGGAAGCTGTTCCTGAGCCTTGTGGTTTTCTACCCACCTTCACATGCATCTCCTGCCTGAAACAACTCTGTGGTGAGCAGGACCAGACCATAATAGGAGAAGGCATTTGAGAACCTGGGACAGACACACAAAACACAAACAGATCATTTCCCCATATTCCTGCAGATACATATGTCATTGTCAAATGTGAACATATGAAGGAACTCCATGTCGTAACTATACTTCATGACTAGTAGAATAATGTCAAACAAACACTCACCAGATGAACCACAGCAGAACCGTAGTCCAGCGAAAGTGGGGTGAAAAGAGATCTTGGATCTTTCCGCGGTCCTCCTGGAAGTACCGCACGGGGAAAACGTGTCAGATGTTAGTCACAGCTGAAGACACTGCTGAACTGCGCACATTTATGAACACAACTGGACCAGAAGAGTGTTTGTAACCTGTTTTGTTTGTGTATCCAGAGTCCCTTTAACCACTCAACCACTCGATTCCCTCAGTCGAGGGAAGTTTAAATAATACCGACATCCTTGTGTTCTTTAAACATTACATTTACGTGCATTCATTCTGAAGATACTTTTCTCCAAAGCAGACTACAATACGAATTAAACCAAAGTGTGCAGTAATTCCTCAGTTTCCCTGAAAACAGGCCGGATACTGAGTTTTGCACATACTGAGTGTCAGTTTTCCACTATTTTAAATGGGGGGAAATGAATAAAAAATGAGCTCCCAGCCCGTCGGAAACACCTGTATGAATATGAAGCCCTGAGCTGAGCAGGATAAATGCAGTAAACACCAGTTACCTCATCAGAAAAGACTGAATATGGTCATGAATGTGGTGTTTATACTACAGTACATCTCACATGTTAGTGCTGCCACCAGCATTTAAATAAATGAGTTTATTTTAAAAAATAAAATGGGCAGTAAATGTGGTGATGCGGCGCAAACATGTTGAGATAGATTGATTTTTTCCATAAAAAAAACATGGTGGTCCTCATGGCATTTATCATGGACACCCTTAAAAGACCAGGCAGGGAAATGATTTGCACTAAAACGTCCCTGACATTCCCACACTCCTCCTCTGCTTCAGTGCATTTCGCTCCTAACTAACTTAACTAAGCAGATGCACTGTGAAACTTTACAAAACAAATAAGTGACAAAATGCAGTTAAAAGCAAATAATGGGGAAAATCATTAATTTCTTAACCAAAACGCTCAAAGCACAGGGAATGAGTGTACAGCACTGACTCCTGTAGATGACTGTGGGTCAGGAAGGAATGAACAGTGCAGGATGTAAACAGTAAGTGTGGCCACCGTAAGACAGCATTTCAATGGTCGGACGGCCTGCTGACGTCCGCGTCCCACAGGCCTACAGCTGGTGTCTTCCCTTAGGTGACGCGAGCTTAACCTGTCTGGCGACGATGAGTTTCCCCAGCGGCATGGGGGCTCCGTTGTCTACGGCGATGCGCTTGAGGGTGGCCAAGGCCTTCTCCTGGCTACCAGTCAGCACATCGTAGCGGGCACTCTCTGGCAGCCACTGTAGAACACACACCGCCTGCGTGAGAGCCCGCATTCACACCTTCTACAGCCTTATTCATACATGAGGTTTCATGAAGCATCTAATGGTTTGTAGTTAAAATATATATTACTGGATCAAAAGCCAAAAAGGTCTGCTGTTTTATCCTTAGGAAGGTTATTAGCTTGAAACTGAGAAAGCAAAAAGATGTTCATCATGTCTAAAACAGTGACATACACACCCCCGTGGACAAAAGTACCTCTTCAGCAAATGAAATAAAATTAAAACTAGACTTCTTGTGAGAAAAATGTACATCATGCAAATGACCTGACACTGATTCCTTAATTCCCTTGGAAACAAAGCAGTAATTTCTGGCACCTTGGAGGACCTTTACAACTGTTCTTTGAAGAAGAACTTTGTTAAAACAGGTACCTTCAGACTATGGTTTTGGTAATACAGTGTAAATCACTTTCATGTAAAATGTACAGAAAAGTGAAATGCACAGAAGGCCAGCAAAGGTGCAAGGACATCTGAGCAACCTGTGAAGTACTTGTAGGGGACAAAATGGACAGTAAAAGCAAAAGCGTAAGCGTCCCACATGTCTGGGAACATACAGAAAAGTACTCCGGTTCATCTTCCCGCAAATCTTAACTGAACCCCAAATGCTGAAAAAACTATTCTTCAGCAGGTGGGTCCAAACCTTTCACTTGGTCTCAGTCAACATCTGCCCCTGGGCTCCACACTGTGCCACTGATACTCACAAAGCACAACAGCGCAAAGACCAGGAGTGGCACTGTGGAGAGGGCAAGCAGCCAGCGCCAGCCCAGGGTGGGCATCACCAGGATGGCCAGCAGCACTTCAAACACAGTGCCCAGGGCCCAAAATATCTATAGAGAGGCAGGGGGGAGAGCCATAACAGTTAGAGGACATGCAATGTTTTCCCCACAGAGTAACCTGAGAAATGTGGAGAACAGTGAGCAGGTCACCTCCCTTCTGGTAGGGACCCGGGCTGAGGAACATGAAGCTTTTGGGGCCGTACCTCAATGAGCAGGATGCAGGTGGCCCTGGACCTCATGGGCAGGAACTCTGCATAGAGCGTCACCCTGGTGAGGAGGACAGCACCGACCCCAGAATGCATCAGTGCCACATCAGCGATGGCTCACCTGCACCCCACCTTTCTGCTGGAAACAGCCTCACCGGCCGGGATGCACATTTCACGAAAATTTAAAATTTGTTTTCACTGCAAGCGCAGTCGCACAACAGAATGTTCCTGATTTTAATTGTACAATCGTCCAGAATCAGTACATTTTTTTATCGTTGCTCTGGAATGTTTTTGTAACTGACATGTTCAGAGTGCCGTCAAATTTGGCGACACCATCGCTTCCCTGTAGGGCTATAATATACACAGTATGAGTAGAAGACTTAGGAAAAGTACACAAGATGTACGGCAGAGTCTTTGTAACAAGTGTAATTCTAGTGAAATTATTTTCTCTTTGTAAAAGTCTCTCAGAATGAAATGCGTTTTTTCAAGAGCCTTTATCTGGTCCATAGCAATGGAAGGTGATATATGAGACTTGGGACTTATGTAGAGTCCATCCTTGCATGACCGGACCTCTGGCAAAGAGGGGTCTGTTCATGTTTATTTCAGCGTGTCACATTTTATCCTTCTTACATGACAGTAATTATGCTGTACATGAATGAAGTGTGTGATATATTTCATAAAATGTTTTTGTGTTGTGTGTGTAGCTGGCAAAGCCGCCTGAAATATTGAAACAGAGGGGTTTCTGCATTTCCACAAAAACGTTCTTTACTGAGAACTGTATGCTCAAGTATCACTTTCAATATTAAAATTTGTAATTTCTAGATATTTTGTTCTGTTTTGTTAAGTAATCACTCCAGAAAGAAAATGAGTAGCAATAAGATGGGATTGTGTTTCTTTCCCCCTTTTTTGTTGAAAATGCTGGAAAATGTATTTTGAAAAATTGTGATGCACTCGACTTATTCCAGCATCCAGGCCCCTGTGGTCTGGTCATGAGCAGATGAACTGTACTATTCAGAAGTGTGTGACATAGTCGCAGAAGACAAGGTGATGTGCTGAGGGGGCGTGAGCCGAGTGGTGGACGGGGGTAGGTGCGATGCCCAGCGGGCAACACGGGACACTTACGACTGTGGGGCTCCCCCAATTCCAAAGCCCACAAGACCACGGAGGAAGAGGATCCAGCCGTAGACTGGGGCAAAAGCGCTGAGGAGCCCGTAGAACATGGTCCACAGGACGCTCATCTTCAGGCCCTGCGCTCACCACAGACACACATACACAGGCTGGGTTTACTCTATAACATGGACTACACTGCTCATCTTCAAGCTCCATTGACCACACAGACACACAGACACACACACACACACACACACACACACACACCCATTCTTGGCAAGCTGACTATCACCCACATCTAAATCCGCATCACCATGGCTGAGGAGCCCCCCACACACAATCATGAGATCTTCAAGGCACGTTTGCATTTATTTTGGAAGGTATTTTGGAGTTACTTCACCAATATTCTTTAAACAATTTCTTAGACCTTAGACAAAAAAGCTGTCCTCCTCTGATCCACAGCCATCAGCTACCTTCATAAATGTGTGACTGTCACAAGCAATGGATGTTCTGTCACCATGAAGGTTAATGATAAACCTTTCGGACAGCGTGACTAAACTGGCAGGTTAGGTTACTTTTGGCATCTTCTTTGAAAGAGCCCCTGGTAAATATTATGTGCATTGTTTATGTACTCGTACTGTATATATTTGCTTTTTTCCACATGCTGATGACTCAGCATGGATGCAGCTGTGACTCAGTTCTTTTCTGTTGTTAAGCAATTGAAAGATGGAAAAAAAAACAAATTTTGCAAATGCACATAGAAAATGCACTTTGTAATGGGTCACTTTTTACGGCAAACTTTGTCGAGAGTACTTGTTTCCTTTAACGCTGCTGGACTCACAGTTTTTCGTCCATACTTGTCTGACAGGTTCCCCCATAATGAAGAGCTGATCATCATTCCGATGAACACAACCTGGGAGGAGATGTGGGTGAGAAGCAGCAGTGAGAGAGCAGCCAGGATGGTAGTTACTCTGCAACTCACCCTAAAGTGCAATGCTGTTAGCTGGATATTTTACAGGAGTGACTCCGTCTTCCTCTGTATTCAGCTTAGAAGCGTGTAGTGACATGTGTAGCATGTGTGACGCTCTTCAGACGCAGATGGTTGCTACTGCACCCTGTCTTCCCCTCAGTCTTTCCCAAATGGTGTTCCACATGGCTCATTGTTCAGCACCTTACTCTCCTCCACCTGCCCCTGTCACCCTGGCTCTGCTGTGGCCTTTCACAGCTGCGCCTGTCACTGCTACAGTGACGGGATACAGCTCTGCCTCTCTGGTGGTTCACATTAATAACCTTTTTCAAGAGCAGGTGCATCCAGGTGACATCGAGTAGGTACTGGAGAATGGAATATGTGTGTCATCTGATGCTTGTGGTTTTGAGCATCTGGAGGGTGGTGCAAAGGCAGTGTCTACGATGTGTTAGTACCGATGTGAGCAGCGCCACCTCCCAGCGGGGGAGCCTCCACTCGCAGTGCAGCTGCGGAGCCAGGATGCTGAGGATCATCATCTCCATGGCGTCCGCCATCTATTGGCAGGCAAGAGACATTTTAGGGAAGAAGGATGTGCTGCCTGGTGACTATTCTACACTGTAGAGGAGACAGTGGACAAACGGGACCTTAAACACAATTTCCTCAGTCATCATGCTAACATGTTAAAAGTTCTCTTAAGTTCTCTTTAAAAGTGACCTACAGTGTTCAGTTATTTACAGTGTTTAGCCATCTATACAGTTCCATTTTCACTGGAGCAACAGCAAGGTAACAACAGCGAAATGTAGGATTCAAACCTGCGTCTTTGGAGTCCAATGGCAAAATTTTCTACAACTTATAACCATTGCCTGTTATTAGTTGCCCATTGCCCCTATTATTAGTCCAATGGCACCACATTAACAGGACACATGAATCTCACTGCAGTCTGGGAGATGCTGTGTGGTACATGAGAAGCTGCTGTGCTTTGGTGTTCGTCCTTTAAAGCACCATTTTATGTAGCAAATAAAAGCTTCAGCAGGCCCTCTGATGCCGCCACCTTGTCAGCTCTGATCTGGACAACGTGTTGCACTACCTTGATCCGTATGTCCTTTGTCAGCCTTTTATACCCAAATATAGATGAAAATATGGAGCCACAAAACTCATTTGAATTGTAAAAACGTGTCTTAGGCGGACTCCTCCCCCCAACTGCACATGCTCACCCAAGAGAGCCCGGTGAGAATGGAGAGCTTCCACTGGAACTTCCCGAACCCAATGGCCTCGACGGCATCCTCCACCATGAAGGTGTCTGAGGCGAGAAACACAGAGACGTCCCCACAAAGGTTGCTGCTCTGCTCCATAATCAGTCACTTGATCACATCTTTACTCAGTAGCTGTGAAGTGCTGAACAAATGTTAACTCGGTGATTACGCCTCCACATTGAGCATTAAGCTACTTACAGTGATTTACACATTTACATAGCTGGGTACCTTTTAATAGAGCGAATCAGGGTAAGTGCTCTGCTCACCGCTGATACACTAGGAGGTGGGATTGAAACCTGGGTCCAACGCACACAATCGAGTCTAATGTAACACTACCTGCCCCTCCTGTAAAGCTACATGACTATTGCACAATAAGGCTTAGCGATTAAGTTTATAAGTTGTATTATATTCATTCAAACCTGTCTGCATGAGGGAGGGAATTGTGTAAAATACCCCAGCAGCGGATGTTAGGGGACTGGGAGGGGGGTGCAGATGAACAGCAGGACAAATTACCATCAGTGGGGTTTGCAAACTCCCGGGGTACCGCGGTGCCATCCCCCAGCTCCACAGACTCGAGGTCTGTGCGCACGCCCTCAATGTGGACCTCGTGCTCCCTGAAGGCCCCCTCATCCTCTGAGCGCACACTCTCGCCCGTGCGCCGGAACTTGATCACCCTGCAGAAAGAGGAACACGCCTGTCGGTCAGATAGCTCCACCCTTCCCGACGATTACTACCCACACGGCAACGCAGCAGAAACCCAGCTGACATTCCAGAATAATTCAGTGGGGTTAAGGGGGGGAACGACTCCAATCGTCATCGAGGTTAAGTTTCACTTTGCGTCCACAGCCCAGAAGGTGACCCACACCTTGACGCCTTAAGCAGTTAGTTAACCTTTAAGGAACGTCTGGCACGAGCACCAAGCTGAGTGGCTAGGCAAGCGAGGTGCTGTTGCCATGGTGATTCATGAGCCTCTTGCCTACATCATCGGTCTGCGCTATAAACAGGTTACAGGACGGTTGTGGAAAAAGGCGGATGGAAGCGGGGGGGGGGGGGNCGGTGGCATCACCTGCAGGAGGGGGGGGGGGGGGGGAAGGGGGGAGGGGGGGGGGGGGGGGGGGGCAGAAATAATCACTTTTCATAATATTTATATGGGCAACTTGACAACCTCAGCAGTGTGCGGGACTGTGGTGTGTTCCTCATTCCCCACACCAGCTCACCCATCTCTTTTTAACACTACAAAACATTTAAGCATTTTTCACTCATTTTAATTGTTATATAGAATACAAATTTAGATGTTGCACATAAATGACACCATGTGTATTAGGCTCTGGTTCTCAGTGTATATTTTTAAAATGTTCTTCCGTCCATTACCCTTCACTGCTTTGTCCTGGTTGGCGTCGTTCTGATCTGGAACCTAAATGCTGGGTTATTTCAACAGCAGCCCCTCCGAAAGTCATTCCGCTGTGAATCAGAGTGGAATAATATTTCCTCATGAAAATGTCGCCGGAGTTTCTGCACATTAGTCACAAACACTTGACAGAATCTCTGCATGTTTACAACATGGTTTACAGCTCCGTGAAAGTGTCGCCTCCACAATGTAATAATATTAATCCACTGCATGTAAACTTGGAGGATGAGTGCCTTTGCAGTACAGTTTTTACCTTAAATCGCAGGAATACAAAGAAAATCATGTTTATAAAGCAACTATTGTTGACCTTTCCAACCTTTACAGGGGACTTAATGTTGTCCGAATTAACCAGATAATCTCGCTATACAAATTAAACACTTTTTCTTAGTTCTGCTAACTAAAAGCAGACAAGAACACAAATGAAACTAAACATAAGCACAGATTTGCTTTAACTTTAACACAAAATGACAGATACAAGCGATTTTCTTTTTACATTGTTAAAAAAGGTGCGTTTTGGCTGCAAAAAAAGGCCATGGGAGTGAAAACGATGGATTTTTACTAGTCATTATTTTCAAAAATACAATGTCAACATGTATACAGGTTTTCATGAAGCGTTCATAAACACCATTGCAGCTCTTCTCAGTTTTTATTGTCTATATGTCTATCGTGGCGACGTGACACTGAGACGATGGAAGAATTAACCCCCAGCAGACAACCATTGGCCACAAATTTTTGAAATTAAATTCTGTGGCTGAAATTCAATATACTGTACAAGGTAGAATGAAACGCTCCTCACAGCCAAAGTTCCCAGATAAACAGCTAAACTGCCAAAAGCAAACATTTAACCACCTCTCCTTGAATGCGGGACAGGGAGTCATTTGCCCCCCTGCGTGAGCCTTTTAGGGAAGTCACACAACAGCAAATAAGTGTCCCTTTGCAACGCGAAGCACCTTGGAGGGGAAAGTGACGTCCGGCAGTGTGTACGTCTGTGCAGTAGAGCCGCTCCGACGCCGTGTCTCGCGAATCCGGAGACAGCCTCGGCCCCCGGGAGAGCGAGGAAAGCAAAGAAAGTGAAGTGGATGACGCTGTGACTCCACGTGTGATGGAGTGTGATGCTTTAATCACTATAATCAGGGTGTTAATTTCCAGGGAGAGACTCTGTAGCAAAACACAGCTGATGCCCCTAGAAAAGACCTTGTAAACCGCCTGAGTCCATGTTTACAGGGATTCATCTGCCATCTATCAGTGATGTTCCCATAACCAGCAACGTCAACATGAATAAGTGACACAAGGCTCTAATTTGATGTCACCCTCCTGGGAGCTCAGAGACAGGCGGCTGCTGCTTTTCCAGGGGGACTCTGTGTTTACGGCCGTGCTGCTCTTTAACCCTCTAAGGGGGGTCATTGTTTCAGGAATTAGTCCGCAGGGTGTGACGGGTCACAACACGGCGCTTCTGAACAAACACAAGAACAATGCAGGTGAACCACCGAGCTTGTCCTCTGTTCCAAACCCAGGGCCACACGGAAGAGGAAAAGAGCCGTTGAGCTGACGACGGGAAAACGCGTTGAATATTTTAAGTGCCGTGGTGCTGCAGATGACCCGCCATGTCTTATCCTGCTTTCTTCCAGAGGGTGAGCGGGCTGGCAGCTGGACCCCCCGCACATGAACCGTTATCTTGCTGACTCCTTTGGTCATGGTGACTAACAGCGTTAGATAATCAGCTGTGCAACAGTCTACCTATTTATACTGCTGGCTGTTCTTACTGTATCAGGTCAGGGCAAATGTGTTGACCAGGGAGTGGGATTCGAACCCATGTTCTTTCAAGGCAACAGTAGTAAAGAGCACAAACATGGTACGTACAGCTGCTCCATATATTCTCTGAACCTTAAATACATGATTTTCAGTCTCACAAAGGAATGGAGACATTGCCATCTTAAAGAAGTTTCTCATCATCACTTTTAAAGTTTTACACGTGCGGCAGCGGCGCATCTTGTATTTCTTCAGCATTTTTGATCTCAGAATTCACCTGTTCCTTCTAGATGCTTAACAAATAATTAGAATGTGAAGGTTTCCCAGGAGGACACCGGAGTTAATGGCCTGGAGTATTGCGGGTTTTGTCTGATGTGCAGTCACGGTGACAGTGACTGTGTTTGAGGCGGATTGTGGGAAAAAGAAAAAGTATAAATTCATTCACGAGGCTCTGCGTGTAGCAGCTGCACACACAGTGTGTTCAGTCGACTACAGGGGGTCCTCCCGTAAGGTGAGGTTATGTAACACACACACACACACACACACACACACACACACACACACAAAATCACACACACTACATTAAATGCTGTTTAAATGCTGTTTTGCATTAAAAGCTGCGAGAAAGTGTGGAAATGAAGCGATCTCATCAAGCGCAGACACATTTTCCACTGTGAACCGACACAAACGAGCGGAGTCCCGCGGGAAACGGCGCGCTGTGACGCTCACGAGACCCTTCAACACCGTTCATGTCAAAGTGCAACGTGTCGTCCGTCGGCGGCTCTTGCGGGGGAAACAAAGGAGCGGAGCGGAGATCGCGGGGGAGCGCGCGGCGCGCGAAGGCCTCGTGCGTGTGGCGGGCGCGAGCGGCGGCTGCGTTGGCAGGGCTCGGCACTTACGGCAGCTGCCTGAGCTGGAACAGGTCATCGTCCATCGTGCTGCTCGTTTCTCGGTTCTTCTGCGCTCCGTCTCATCACCGTTACATTGTGGTGGAGAGGAGCCGTGATTTCAGCACCACGGGCTGGCGGAGAGCGACCTGCTCCGGTGGGCTGCGGCGCTGGAGGCGAACGGGAGGGGGCGCTGTCGCGAATGCCGCCTCCTCCTGCCGCGTGCCTGCTGGGGACAGAGGATCGCTGTGCTCGTGCTCGCTTGGAAGAGTCGGTGGGTTCCGAACGGTCGGTCGCCGCCTGCACTTGTGTACCGTTTCGTCACGTTAACTGTTCGTTTAAACGACATTATTGAACGTTTGGCTGCGGTTCTCGCCCAGTTCGAGGCTGTGTCACTGTTTGCTCTTCTGCATCACGAGGCAGTAAGTACAACGCAAAAGGCTTGAAGGAGCTTGATGCTGATTTTATTTTAAGTTTCCCTGTGTGGATTTCAGGAAAATAAACACCCTTAGGATAAAGCCTGGTTTTCTTCTCTTTCAGATCTCAGCTGAAAAATAAGATGGACGTGGATTGTTGTAAAATCCCCCTGAAGTCCGACTCCAGCTACACACTTCCCTTGTAAGGGAGAGTAATTTGATCATGAAAATCTGCTTGTGAAGTGAATTCTCATAAAGAGAACTCACCATTACCCTCAATTTATGTGAGAAAAATAAACAATATGTTCCCCAGCTACAAAAGTTTAAGCAATTGTTTCACTAAATATGCAAAATTCTGGCATTATCTTAAAAGGCAGAGAAACTCTCCATGTGAGGCAAGTCTAGAATACCACATCTGGCTTAAGACCCACCTGTTCACAGTGTCACTGTTAGTAAGGACAACCCTAGGAGGGTCAGAGCACTAATAGAATCAGAGGGTTTGAGACAAGTCGAGTCAGGATGGACTCCAGACGTCACGTCCAAGTCACGGCCAGTCCAAGGTGTGACACCCACACACATTAGTCTGTTTAGTGTCACCAGTCTACCTGAATCTCATATGTTTGTACTGTGGGGGGAAAAGGAAGAGCCAGATGAAGTCTGTGCTTTTTTTTACATGTAACAGTTGCAAAATAGGTGAACGAGCAGATGCAGACAACCATACCTTATTAATTATTATTATTATTATAGAGTAATTAATGAAGGGAAACTGCCAATGTTGTGACAATTGAGCGTAATTACTGAAGTATATTTTAAACATACTAATTACAGTATCAGGTGAGATTTTATTGTAAATTGTGTTTCTTTTGGGGTGAGATTTTATTGTAAATTATGTTTCTTTTGGGTCTCAGGAATGTATGAAAAGTGATATGGTTCTCACCAATGGCACTTCCAAAGTTTCACAGGACTAAATTGCATTTGTGAGGTGAGGCAGGACTGCATCATTGTTTTCACTTGCACTTGTTTTCTCTGCATCTATCGAATTGACTCAGGACGTTTACACTTTTCTGCACATAACTATGCCTTTTCCAGCTGTTGTACAACAGTGTTGTACTTAACCGTCATGCAACCTAGCAGTTTATAATCGTAGCAGTGTTGTACATTGTAAATGACACAAAATAATGTTACTATTTTGTCCCTGTAAACATTCTGTATCTGTTTTGACAGAAACAATAAAATGTTTCATCTTCCACATCACACACTTTTAAAAAGTAAGTCAGGCACAGCTAAGTCACAAAGAACAAGTGACAAGCCTGCTAAATACTAGTCATTGTATTTCACTTTGAAAAGGGGCCTCTGCTAAATGAGTAAATTGAAATGAATTTGTTTGAGAGTAACAGTGGAGAAATGAATTCAACATGGGTTGTGAAAATTCAGTAGCAACATTTTTAGAAGGGCTCTTGATGGGGTTGGATGTTGTATACGTATATGTTGGATGGGGGAGTGCTGTATACAAGCTGCTCATAACACTTCCCAGCACCCATTTGTGGGTAAAAAGAGGGCAGGACAGTGAGGAGACTCTAGTGAAATGAGTTCTCCTTCATAGGGTCATTGAAGAATCCCCGTCCCATTAAAGCAATGCTTAATGCTTCTGGTGGTTCCATACTAATGTGTGATGTATTTTCCTGAAGTATTTCTGCCACGAAGGTGCTCGAGGAAGTAAGGATAACTAATGCACCACTGCCCTGCAAGAGAACTACACCAGTGGTGTGAACCACTTATGAAACACCTGCTAAACTCTTGGAGACCTCTCTTCACTCCAAGAAGTAAACAATGCACAGTATTTTTTTACACTCTCCTCCAAATTTTTTCTTCAGCAGTATGTATAATCCTGAATAATGTCTAGTTGCATCTTACATGCATTTGGACTTACATGGTACAAATCCCAGAGCAAAAAAAGGACAAACAATAATTTTCTTGCTTGATTAAAATGTCTGAGTGCACCACAGGTCAACTGAGGTCGTGAGTCACACCCGTTCTTTCCCAGTGACTGATGACCCCCATAAAACCGCTCAGCATCTCAGTGACACTTTGTTTGAAAACTCCAAGGGAATTATTTTAATATAGAAACTGTATGGTTTAAATTTGTGCTTATTTATTTTGTTATTACAATGCATTTTTACAAACTTGTGAATTATAAAGATATACACTTATGTAAACAGGCTATTGTTATTCATTTCATTTGTCCTAATATTTTTTAAATTTGTTTTTCTTTTGAATTTTGTTGGTTGCAAGGTCACATTGATGTGATTTATCTTGATCTGGAATTGGAATAAGGGAATGCAGACTTTTCACATCCACTGTCTGTTTATGACATACTGCTGTTCTGTGTAACTCCAAGTTCATGGTACCACGTGCCAGAGCCATAAGGTTTGGTTTTTATTTATTAATGCAAACAACAAACAAGGGGAGGTAGGAATTCCAGAGGAACTAATATTACGCAAAAAGCTTGAAATAAGATCATAAGTGCATAGAATTTATTGCAAAAATGATCATTTATGAATCAACAAAGGTCTTTCCAAATCGTTTAGGTATATGAAGAGTTACAAAACAACCACAAGATTTATAAGATTAAACTTGTACAGGTCATTTTCGTCATCGCACTTCCTGTCAACTAACTCGTCCCCGCCCTGTACTGCGCTAATAATCTTCCCCGGAAATACGAACTTTCGTCCTTTTGTTTATATCACTCGTGCGGAAACACGGAGCCGTGGCACTGAGTTCCACCTTCTCCGCCCTGCAACACGGTGCGCCGAGGCTGTGCCGGTAAGGATGCCGTGGTACAGACCGGAGGACACGGACAGGCTTGTTCGGGAGTTCCTGAGAAGCGGCTCCACAGTGAGGTGAGGAATTAAGCGTTGCTGTGGGAACAGGGCGAGGCAGCAGCGCGGCATCACGGGGTTTGTGCACAGAGAGCCGAGCCGTGGTGCGCACAGAAACGACGAAACATGGACGCTGACACTTGAGCACCTTTAGAAGAATTAACACAATCGACGGGTGTGACTGACTGACTGACAGACAGACACACGTAGCGAGACGTTAGATAGCGTTTAAAGGACAGGGCCATCGTTGTGTTTTAGTGCGTCCTGCCCACAGGTCGTTAGCCGATTAGCTGCGTCGACGGAGGAAAACAGCCAGAAAGCTAACGATTAAATCTGCATCAAAAGTCCCTCTTATTGCTCTTATAATAACGTTTCTCATTTGAACGCAAATCAGCCACTAATGGCATGAAATGAATGTCCCGTTATATTAGGGCGAAGACGCCGTGTTTACGAGCTGTAATAAAGTGGGATCAGGAGTAGCAGAAGTGAAGTTGACTTTGGGTCGGTATAAAGTACGTCGCTGTAAAATAAGTGCTTTTTAAGGTGTGAAAACGACTTTCGTTTGTGTGTTCTGGGAAAGGCGCTGTTGCCACAGATCAGCCCTGTAGAGTGTCACCTTCTCAAGGTGGGGGCAGAACAGCCAGTCAGGCACTGGAGACCCAGTATTGTCAGTAATACTGAAAGGGGGCAGCAGGTGGCGTAGTGATTATAACTGCGGCTTTGTACTCTTAAAAGACCAAGGTTCAAAGCCCCCACCTGCCGCAGTACTTAATCTAGTAGAAATTACCTAGCTGAATAAACATTGACATTATTGATCTATAGATCAGCACAGGAAGTCACTTTGGAGAGATGCGTGACCTAAATTAATAATGGTGGTATTACTATTATCATCATCATCAATGACAATAATGAAGAGGAGCAGGAGGTGTAGCAGGTGACACTTTAGTAATGTACTAATATGTTACTATAAACAGAAGCTGTATCATGTGTACTGATTACTTATTGATGCTCTGATCAGCCGCCTTCTTAAACCAGCAGTTGTAGCTTAATATCAAATGGCCTTAAGTAAAAACATCAGTTACACAAAAACAAATGTAAAGATGAAGGAGTTGGGAAGACACATTAGGCCACTTTGAACGTATGGGGAGGTCACACTGACACGCTGAACACAGCTTCTGGCTATCTGTCTTTTCTTCTGACTGATGGTGCTTCTCTGATCTAACCCTCCTTTTATGAGATACAAATTATGGTGGCAATAAGGAACATATCTGCAGCTCGCAGCACTGCCCCAGGTAAAATATACACTGCATATCAAATATGCGGTATAGTACAATCAGTAATGTTTCTTGTGCGTGCATGTGTGTGTGTGTAGCAGAAACTGTCAGGTACTTATTGGTTCATGTTTCTTTAAGGAACAGGATGATGAAAAACTGGGGAGTCATTGGCGGCATAGCAGCAGCCATGGCAGCAGGAGTGTACGTCCTCTGGGGCCCAATAGCAGAAAAGAAGAAGCGAAAGAAAGGTGTGAAACTGTAAATTGTTCACATATACATGCATATATAAGTTAAATAGAATGTCGCAAAATAAGGATCTCAATATCTCCCACGCTAAGGAAATGACATCAAGAAACAATACTGATGTCACTGTTTCACTCTCAGGTTCCCCCATATGTTGCTCAAACCCCCTAAAAGATAACATTTAATGTCTAAATGCTGCAAACATAGAGAAAACTACTTTTTACAGCAGAGGATATAAACTGTAGATGTGTTTTTATTTTGATGTGCAGGCATGGTGCCTGGCCTTTTGAATCTGGGGAACACCTGCTTCATGAACTCCCTGCTTCAGGGGCTGGCGGCCTGCCCATCCTTCGTCAGGTGGCTGGAGGAGTTCACGTGCAGGAGCGGCGCAGAGCAGAGTCACAGCGAGAAGGAGCCCCGACTGTCTTTCACCCTCCTGCGGCTCCTCAGGGGTAGGCAGGGCTGTGCTGGGCTCGACTTCCCTTTTTGTGCTCTCCTGCCTCAGTTGCTGATGGATGTCTCGGCCTTGTCTTTGTTGGCAGCCCTGTCAAGTCAGGAACCAGGTGAGGATGATGTTCTCGATGCAGGATGCCTTCTGGATGTCCTGAGGCTCTACCGATGGCAGATCAGCTCCTTTGAGGAGCAGGTGGGCTGAAGACATTTATTCTTTATGCAGGTCTTTTTTATGGTGAAGAGAGCAACTGACGGAATTTACAGTTAAGGGTTGTGTTTCAAGGACCTTTGACAGTGTTGTCTGTTTGCTGCCTTGTAACCACTGCTTATCGGCTGTCTTTCCCTTCAGGACGCCCATGAGCTCTTCCATGTTCTGACGTCTTCACTGGAGGAGGAGCGGGACCAGCAGCCCAAGGTCACCCATCTATTTGACATGCAGTCCCTGGAGGTAAACAGCCTTTATGCCGCAGCACCAAGATGCCGCTCCCCCCCTCTCTGCAGTTTAGCATGTGTGCTGGATGTATTCCAAGCCATTGCCCTGGTTTGATCGTTCAAATTAGTGGATAATTAGCTCTACGGCTTTTACTGCATGGGTTTTCCCAAGAGCCTTTGCAGGGAAGTACAGTATGTCGGGAATTTAGGAGCAAATTCCCATTCAGTCTGAATGGAGTTTGCAGTTGTGTGCTTGTTCTTGCTGTGTTTGTGTGCCATTTTCTTCCCACAGTCCAAAGACATGTGTTTTAGGTGTACTGGTGACAGGATTGTTCATAGTTTGCGTGTTGCTGTGCTGTAGAGTGATTATAGAGTTTACTGTTGTGCATTCAGCACTATAAGGTACTGTTGCATTGGAAAAAGGTGTCAGCTAAATACTAGTTAATAATCATTACGTGTCACTTTGGAGATAAGTCTCTGCTAAATGAATAAATGTAAAATGGCCACAATATTTAATTCTACTTAAAAGCTGTGTGTTTTCTCAGAGTGTCCCGGAGGCTAGCGAGTGGAGCATGAGCTGCAGAAGTCGAGGTGAGTTCCTGTCCCTGTGTCAGGGGGAAGTGACCATTAGTTGCACTTCTGTTCAAAACAAAGAACATTACTGTGGGCCACAGCAGAAATTACATCCTCAGACGTGTGACCGACTGACTCGCGTTAGAAAAGTTGACTTTTGACCTGAATTTTTAGATAGTTGTACATGATCACAAAATGAAAAACCCACCGTTTCTCTACAGGACCCCTGCACCCACTGCCCAGTCCCTGGAAGTCCCACCATCCCTTTCACGGGCGCCTCACAAGCAACATGGCCTGCAAGCGCTGTGAGCAGCAGGTGACCAGCAGTCCAACTCGCTCTTCTTATTTCAAACAGTTTTTTCCACAAATGTTAACAAACCTCTTGTTTCTTTGCAGAGTCCAGTGCGTTATGATTCATTTGACAGCCTGTCTCTGTCCATCCCCCCAGCACCGTGGGTAAGAACAGAAAACCTCGGGAGGCTACACAAAAAAGCACCCATGTTGTCACGTCATGAACAGTCAACCTGTGAATTTTTGAAGACACCAACTTTGCCCAGTTTCCCCCCTCAGGAAGTTGTCCATTTTCTTCAGGTTTCTACTTTGTAAGAGTGCTGTTTGCTGTTGGTGGAGTGTGTTGGCTCATCTCGCCTGCACCCTCTTTGCTACTTGCTCCACCTGTGAGATGGTTATCAATAACAAACTGACTAGCAGTCGACATGTTTGCACAGTGAATAAGTCAACAACTGGCAATGTGTAGAAACATGTACACATTTTGCTCCCTCATTTTATAGTAGTTTTTGTTTTTCTTCTCAGCTCAAAGTTCATAAAATAAATTTAGCAAAATCATTTTCTCAAGGCAGTTATACTGCAGCTATGTACAAGACCTGCAAATAAACAACAAAGTGAGAACTGTATATTGTAAGAATGTTCTGATGCTGTTCTCTGTATATTAAAATATGTTTTAGGTGAGTGATGTCAGGAAATAACAGTCTGGTTCCAGACACAATATTTTGGTAGTTATTTTTTTAAGAAAGATGGCTGGAATGTTAAGTCAGATCATATGCCAGGGAGTTGGCAAGTTTTTCAAAAGGGGGAAAAGGTGCAAAAGAAGTGAAGAGAAGGTGAACAAGCTGTAGGTGATACTATGGCTTCAACATCTACCATCTCTGAGCTGTCAGTGGAGCATCACCTACCAACTTCATGTAAAACCTACAGCTCTGAGCTGAGGAACAGTTGTCAGTGGTTCTGCTGGCATTTATTACATGGGTAGCTGCAGAGAACAGTTGATGATCCCCTGGCCCACTCTGTGTCTTGTTGAAGTACTAAACTTTCAAAGTAACAAACCAACTCTTGGTCCCAGTTACGTTTATAAATTTGGTGCCACAGTTTGTTCTAACTGGCCAGGAAAGGCTTATTGTTTCTTTCTATCTGGTTTCCTTCAGGGCCGACCTGTCACTCTGGACCACTGTCTCCAGCACTTCATCTCCTCTGAAACCATCAAAGAGGTGGAGTGTGAAAACTGCACCAAAGTAAGTGCAAGTTAGTGGCCACAGATGACACCCCATTCAGTACCTGTGCCGCGATGGAGGAGGGTCTCTGATGAAAACCCACCTGTCAATGACGTTGTATTATTTGGGCTTTTTTGAGATCCAGGCGGGAGGAAAATCCAATGAGCAGACTGTCGAAAGCCAGAGAAGCATGTTCATCAAACAACTTAAACTGGGAAAGGTAAAAATCCAACTGCACTGAAATATTTTATTTTATTTTTGGAGTCGCAATAATGGACGTCCAAATATCTGACACTTGTGTGTCACGGTATGAAGATGCACGTTACAATAGTTCAATGATAAAACTTTTCCACTTTATTTACTGTGAAATGTATTTTCTTTGCTGTTTTACTTTGTCACGTTTCTCTCTGTCTGCTGAGCAGCAACGACCTATATTCCCACATCCAAATATTAGCTGACAGGAACACACACTGAGACACAGTACAAACGCAGTAGGAGTCATTCCAGTGGGGTTTGGAGGGTGGAGATGGTTGTGAGAAACGTTGCACACCTGTATAACTCTGCTTTTATTGCACGACATGTCTAATGTGCAACTGTGTGACCCACTGAATTATCCCTGGGGTGTTCTTGCTATTAAGTGAAAAATGTGGGTGAAAATTCAGTGTTAAAGAAACTTTTTGGCAGATAAGTAGTAAAGAATTGTGATTTGCTATGAGACAAACACTGCAGCGATGGCCATTTGCTCAGAAAACACTGCCTGTCGCACTGAGGACTGGGAGCTTGAGCTTATTAGTAAAAGGAAATTCAGAGTCCTGTGTGAAATACCTTTTCACTATAGATCGTGACAAAGATACCCTGTAACTTCCTCTCTCAAAGCTGCCGCAGTGTTTATGTATACACCTACAAAGGCTCACGTGGTCCAGCGAGGGCACCCCCATCAAGAAGCAGGAGCACGTCCAGTTCCCAGAGTACTTGTCCATGGACTGCTACAAGCACTGTGCCTCGAGCCAGCGGTCACTGCGGCCCCTCCGGGCCACCAGGGTGGTCTCCAGTGATGGTCAGGTGGAGGTTCAGGAGAAGAAGCCTCCCAATGGCACAGGTAGGGTTCTGAGAGTTTTGGCTTTTTACATACAGACCACAGCTCTCCTGTCAGTAATTTTACTCCGGGTGTAGCGTTGTCTTTGTATGCAAATTGTTTTTCGATCATTAGTTCAGTTCAAGTGCCTTCGTTGCTCAGGCAGAACAAAGACCTGCACACTGGGGGGCCTTTAAACCAGAAAGCGCACAGGAACTGTGCTTGATTTTTACCCTGAAGGGAAACATTTTGACAGCACAGTTGAACTGTACATATAAGGTATGTGTGTGTACATCGCGTTAGAGATGCCAAACCAAAAACAGGAAACATTTTAATTAGTACCCAAGTGAGAACATTTAAGTGGCACTACAAATAGGCTCATACACTTTTGTCTTTATAGAGGCAGAACACTGTAACAACAACAGCAAGCCTCTGTCGAATGGAACCTGCTCCTCTGTTTTTCTCCACGTTCCAGCTCTAAGTCCTCCATTCAGCTTGACCTGTGACTACAGGTAATTGTGTGTGTGGATCTTCCGCCTTCCCCCCACAGTCCAAATACATGTGAAATGTGCGTGTGAGTGTTTTACTAATAATAATAATTATAGTCATTATTTTAGGTAATTTTTTGCACTAAATATTTAGACTTAAAGAACAGAGTGGATTTTGAAAGTATTTGCCATCATGCACTTTAACATTTGTACACAATGCAAGCAAACACTGTTAACTATATTAGCTGTGTAAGGATGTGCTTAAGGATCATAAGCTGTTTTCGTATGTTACAGAACTGCTTAGGGTTACTAAGAGAACCAACACAGAATTGAGAGAACAAATGTGAATAAAAAGTTAGCAAAGCATGAAATAAATTTGTAACTAAATTGGCCCTATAACATATACAAATGGATGAATGTTATGAAATACAAATATTTGGAAAAAGCTGTACAAATATGACTCTGGTGCCTGTGGGGAACTGAGGCTTCCCCACCAGTGTTTTACTCCTTTTTCCTGTTGCACCCTGGGATAGAGTTATTGGGCCTTGAGTGCGTGTGCGTGTGTGTGTGTGACAGAGACAGAATGGTGGCATCATTTAGTGGCATTAGCAGTAAGTGCTCGGTAAGAGCAGCCTTTCCTGTCTCCACAGCTCATCGGCATATCTCTTCCGGCTCACGGCTGTGCTGGTGCACCACGGGGACATGCACTCGGGGCACTTTGTGACATACCGCCGCTGCCCTCCCTCCTCCCGCTCCACCTCGCCCTTCAGCGCCCACTGGCTGTGGGTGTCAGACGACTCGGTGCGAAAGGCATCGCTGCAGGAGGTGCTTGCGTCCAACGCCTACCTGCTGTTCTACGAGCGGGTTCGGCCTCCCACACCCAAGTCAGAGGGGCAGAGCGGGACCAGCTAGGTTCCCTGCAGCTGCTGGGCAGCACAAGAGCACCTTCATCCAAAGCTCTCCCGCCTCCTCCTTACCAACAACCCCCTTCCTCTCCATCCCTGTGGAGTCCAGACTAGGAAAGCCGGACTGCAGCTGCTGTTGGCATCTCCCAGTATTTATTACAGGGCCTTTCCATCAGAAACCTTCTCCACCAAGTCCTTCCAGTACTTTGTGTCGGTAAGCGGTATAAAGTACCATTTCTGGGTATCTTGGTGGCACGGGGAATTCATGGTGGAATGTACGTGCAAGGTCTATTGCCCAGAGTGCCCATTATCAGCCAGTTACCAATGGTAATTTATTCAGGTGTCTTACTCAGTGGTGAAGTGTGGTTTTAAGAAACATACCGAAGAACAAGGTGAATCTATAGTCACACTCTGTCAAGCGGTAAAAAAACCTGTCAATGATTTGATCCTTTAATCACTTGTGCTTTAGTTGTCAGGTTGTCACAGGTTCTTCATTCCAAAATCAGCATGAAGGTGTGAAGGATTGTGTGCTGATTGGAACGCCGATAAAAGTGCCATGTAATAAACAGTCATGCCATCGATTTCTGTTTTAAAATGTACAGTTCTGTTTAAAAGCAAAGAGTTGCATAACAAGCCAGACAGAAGTCACTGCTTTTACAAAGTACCTCCTCTTTTGTCTGAGTTGCAGACAATGACTTTTTTATGTCGTGACGTATAATACTGTGTTACTTTGTTTGTAATGAATAAAAAACTGTAAAAGTTGGTATTAAATTCATGTAATTCAGATGAATTATGATATATTTTAAAACATGCTTAATATGGTATAGTTTAAAATTCAGTGAATTGCTGTTTTGGATTAGCTGCAGCTTATTGCTACTTTTTATGATGTGTTCCATTTACAGTGACAAGTAGAAGCCCACTTGTTTGCCTTTTGGTAAGAAATCAGTCTTGCTGTGATTTGCTGTTAGATATACGGTCTAATTCTTTCACACAATCCAAAATCCACATTTCTCATAGTAGAAATTAACCTTGTACTACTTTGCCTCGTGAACAGAAAAAAACTGAAATTTTTATTTATTTCTGTACAAAAAATGGCCAGATATGTGTAGTCCTGGTATTATGGTGTGCATGAGGAATGACAGTTATTCCTGCTTAATTTAACTGCCCCGTGTATCGTGGACATTGGCTGCTGAATAATTCGACTTTTTTTTTTTTTTTTTACTGAAAAATACTAAATTTCATCATGTCTCTGCTGAGCCCATTCACTTCAAATGAGGAAGGAATTTTCTTCTCAAGACTTCCCAATGCTGCCTTGGACACGTGTCTGAATCCAGCTCAGTTTGTCTGGAGTTGTGCGTGTTCTTCCCATGTTAGTGTGTTTCCTCCAGGTCTTTCACATTTTCTCCCTTTATTCTTTATTCCCCAAAGTACCACTACCTGTATATGGAATTGGGCATAAAGGATATGCTCTGTTCTACCCTCACTTTGCCAAGGCCAGACTGTGCTCTTGATCCCTGAGTTTTCAGTGATATAACTTTTTTTTTTTTTTAACTCTTCTTAAATTTCTGTTTCTGTTGCAGCCAGTGTAGTTCATGTTTCTGCAGTGACAGATAGCGGTAAAAACCCCCCAGGACCATGCCAGTTTTACCCAGCACTTCCCCCGAAATAAGAAGAGTATTATTGCACGTGAAGCAGTCAGCAATATTATATCAGATCAAAGCTGATAAAATGTTTAAAAATTAATTATTTACTATAATTATAGGTTAAAATATATTTTATTAATAAAACTGTAAACAAATCAAGGAACATTTGTGTTGCTTTGCCTTTATTGTGTGGTGAAATTGACTTTACAAACAGGCATAGAGTCCCACGTGTTTGTAAGTCGAAGGACAGCATGCTTTACAACAACCTCCTGCTTCATCGTTCTTTTGCTACAGTCCTTGAAAATATTACTAAAATAATACAGGTCAAGATTCAGGAGTAAGACGATGATGGTGACGGAGGCTGGAATAAAATTAGGAAACTTGGATATTCCAGTGTCCAGGGATTCCGCTAATGTTAAGTTTCAAATGTAGCCACAAGCCAACTCAACTTCATTAGACTAAGCAGATATCAGAAATAACTTCTGTTTACAGTAACCGTCTTCTTGTGAGATTTAGGGAAAGTAGTGGAAACCCGTCAGGAACAATACATTTTTAACAGCTGCAGTAAGCCGTGTGCTTCTCTAGGGGGCGGCAGAGTGCGGACAGACAAGAAGTGCACGTGAACCGGACAGCGAACAAGAGGCGTATCCGGTCACGTGACAGGCGTTGCTCGAAGGCGGGGCGTCTGTTTATTGCTCGTTTTTAAGAGTAATTAACGTGATACTGCAGCAAATTCAGCGGCAGCGCGGAGGTTGGAGATACTGAGCGTCTCTCTAACCGAATTTCCACGATGGTTTTCCACTCTGCGATGTCGAGCGTGAACGTCGTGCTGGTCATGGCCTACGGGAGTCTGGTATGTGTTTTTGGGAAGAAAATACCGATTTTAGATGACAAGATGGTTAATTTAGTGTCTTTATAACCTGTCACGTTCGGATCCCACCTTTGAGCGAGGCACTTACCCTGAATTGCTCCAGCAAAAACTGCATTGCTGTATAAATGTGTAAATTGGCGTAAGTCGCTTCGGAGAAGAATGTCCGCTAAATAAATAGAACTATAAGATGAAAGTAAAACGTTAGATGAGGAAACTCGGCCCTCCGACGTGTAAGACGTGCATGTAGACAGTTTGTTTTGTTGGCTGGCAGTTGGTGTCAGTGAGATGAACCTGTTTGTTTGTTTGTTTGTTTGTTTTGTTTCTCGGCCGTTGGCGGCAGGTTTTTGTGCTGCTCTTTATTTTTGTCAAGAGACAAATCATGCGGTTCGCCATGAAGTCCCGCAGAGGACCGCACGTCCCCCTGGGACACAACGCACCCAAGGTGAGCCCCCCGCGCGCGCGCGCACACACACAGTGTTATTCGGGGTTGGTTGTGTATAGGCTGGTATCATCAAACTGTTGAACAATGTATTTGTAAATGTTGAATTCTGATAACATGTAGCAGGACAGCAGCGTGAGCCGAACTGCGGTGTAACCTGGTGCATCCTGGGTAATGAAATGTAGGCATGATTAACGTTATGAATAATAACCATGTCCTACAGCAGTTTTTTGCTGGGGGAGAATCTGGCCAGCAGGGGGCGGGAAAGAGCACCAGGAGTTTATGGGAAGTGCTGGATCACTATAAAAAGTCCCAGATCTCCGACATGCTGTGGTGTCGCCACCACCTGAGCTGCTAACCACCCCCCCCCCGTGCTCTGTGACCCCAGGGCCTGAGAGAGGAGATTGACGCCCACCTGTCAAAAGTGCACGAGATCCGTTATGAACCACGGCTTCTGTCGGAGCAGGATGATCGGCTGAAACACAGAGCCCCCAACGGTGAGGGAACACACACAACCCCCCCCCCCACTTGGCTGGACATGTGGAAGTGAGAGTTCTGCTTTTGTGGAAAAGTTACCAGTAAGAATGAGTTTGAGGTGACTGGTCAGGATGAATGACAGGGAGACGCAGCAGCAGGTAACGGGCTGTTTGAGAGATGCTCTCCAAGCTAAGCTGCACTGACGTCAGAGTTGATGGATGTCCTCTCTGTGCCTGCAGGTTGCTATAACTACCTTTACAGGATGATGGCCCTTGATGCCATTAGAGACGCGGGTGAGAGCTGCTGTGACGCCTCCTGTTGAACCTTAGGGTTACCTGTATGTTGTTGCAAGGTTGATGGGGGGGGAATTAGAGCATCTTTTGTATTCTGTCAGCTTTAAACATGGAATAGTTGAAGTTGCTCTACTTGGTACATCATTTTTGTTTTTGTAGCAAAAATCTTAAAGGATTAAAAATGAGTGGAAGCTGCAGGAGTCTGATTTATGTAGTTTGGGCTGTGTGACAGGAGTTGCTGCAGAGGAGTTTGATGTTGTCACTCCCCCAACAGACCTCCCATTTGTGGAACTGGGCCGCAGTCTGAGTGTCACAGGCCGCAGTTTTCGCACCTGGCTGCTTGAGCTGCGCAGCTCTCACTCGGCCTTCAAAAGCAGCCGCAGTGGCCTGATCGACTCGCTGCTGGAGGGCTACGACAGCGCCCGCCATGGGACAGGGGTCAGTGCGTGTGTGTGAGAAGGGGGGGGGGGGGGGCTGCGCTCAGTGAGTCTGAACTCAAGGCGTGTTCCCCTGCAGGTGTTTGGAGAGGCCGAGTTTCACAAGTACCAGGAATCGCTGAATGAACTCGCTGCTGTGTGAGTATCGGGGCTGAAAGCTGCACTTCAAGTCCACCACTGTTAGATGTTCTTTCTGAAAACCGTTGTCTTTGTTTCAGTGTTCAAGCTGTAAACTCAAGTTCACTCGAAGATGTAAATGAATATTTTCAGACCTGTGCAGTAGATCAAACACGTTAAGCAGCTGTTTTCACTGCTATTGTCCATGGGGGGGTAGGATCAGCTGTTTTTCCACTTCTGGTTTCCAGCACTTGATTTGTCAGGATGAAGGATGGTGTCGCGAAGACTGACAGAATTGAATAAAATGAGTAGAAATGACCTCGGTTCCCAGGTCTGTAACATGTTTATTTTCACGATGTATGTGGAGACGAGGTCAGTAAGTAAAACCTCCTCAGGTTCGTTGCTGAAATGCTGCACCGACAAATGAGGTTATTGTCATATTTCAGTATGAATGAATTATTTTATCCAGGAATAATTGAAGTTACTTTCTGAAGACTGTACAGATGCCTTCAGTTCACTGGCTCACTAACCACTAATTGCTCCCCTGCAGGGTGAAGGCCCATTCCAGCTCCAGCAGCCTGAACCAGCAGCACCAGTCTGCAGCCAAGGACCTGACGAGTTGCCCGGCCCCTGCTGCCCCGTCCACCATCCAGGTGATCTACCTGCCCTCGGGCCAGCGCAGCAAGCGCCCCAAACACTTCCTGGAACTGAAGAATTTCAAGGACAACTACAACACGCTGGAGAGCACACTGTGAAGGAGGGAAGCGGCGCAGAGCTGAGGTGTCTTCAGATACAGCCTCCACACCGTGAGCCCACCGCCACAACCTTTCCAACCAAGTCTGGCTAAAACATCACCGGTGAGCCACGGGGGGCCTGACAGGGCTGCACTGTTTTCAAACGGGAAAAACGGCAGCTTCTGTCATTCCCATCTGTCAGCTGTGAAAACGATCGAGTACTAGAGCACAAAACCAGTTAGTGGTGACAGTTACAATAGTGTTACTGTAGGAAGAGTGATGAGGGGGTGGATAATGTGAACCTGCCCCCCCCCCCCCATGCTGCTCAGTCTCTGCTTCGCGTGACCACTAGGTGGAGACGTTTAGTTTGAGTTTGGGAAAATGGACGCACGTGCTTGTTTTGTTCGGGAAGTTCATATAACAGCTAAGTTAAATATTTGAGGATAATATAGAAGATCCCCTTGATTAGTTACCAAGACCACAAGCTAGTAAAATATCAGTCAGAATAAACATCAGAAAAATGTTTAACATGAAGATAAACACCCATTTTACATTAAATAGCTTTAATTAAATACAGAAAATCCTGGTCACTACTATGCACACAAGTGGTACAGTTTTCCTACTGAAGTAATTCACATTAAACTGTACAACAGGGGTCTTCAGCCAAGCGCGGAGGTGACAGGGAAGTTAAATAACAGGATGTATAAAAGACAGTGCTACACACTCTGATCTTGGAAATCATACTTCATAATCGCAAAATAAATTTACTGCATTGAGCCGAGGCGCCTGCAGCACCAAGATGTACAAACTAAGCCTTCCGACGTGAAGTAAATTAAATGCGCGTCACTCGTTAGTTGTGTTGCAATAATGTTGTGATCATGACTAACAAAGAGCAGGAACTCTGTGCCACTGAACAGATACTTTACCACACAGGGGGTCCGTTTGCTGAACGGCCCCAATTTAATTCCCTTCTCCCCGTTTCCAGTGGATTACAGTCAAGCTCACCGCCTCGCTGCTCCTCTTCCTGCTCTTGTGCTGTAAGTGGAATCTACTGAATGCTGAATGTAAATGGACGGTCGGTGTGATTTTTGCAAAACTACTGAGGAAAGAAATGCAGGACTTCTGCAATAAGTGCTTCAAATCAATCTTGTATCAAATTACCTTCCTATGGGGCTGTTTCACTTGTAGAAATGGTGTAGTTTTCCTTCAGCATTAAGTCTGACCAACAGGAAATGTGATATCGATGCTCCATTTCCTGGCAACGCCAGTTGGACAAGAACATTAAATGTTATGCAGAAACTAAACATGACTGTCAATGTTTACTGTTGCGCAGCGAGTGTGTCGTATGACACGTGGTGCTCCAGGTTGGCATGTCTGCTTACACACTGATGTGACTGTGCTGTATCTTCTCCTGCTGCTCACGACTTTATCTCGATGACTTTAATGAAGGGCAGCGCCTTGTTTCCATTTGCGACGGGTCTCAGCGGTTTGCTGTGGACACAGTTGAGCTGCTGTTAGACAGGGGGGATGGAGCGGAGAACAGCCACCTGGCTGAAGTGGACGTTACCTGTACACGATCTGTGCATTGCGGTCGGGTGACGGCTGGGAGTTGGTCCGCTGGCTTCCGAGAAAGTAATCCACCTGGTCGCGCATCTCTCTGTTCTGTGGGGTGGAGGGTCAGAGACACGTGAGCTGATTGACTGCAACAAAGTGATGTGAAGTACCTGACAGCTTAGAGTCCCACAAACCTCTGCTTCCAGGAAGGCCACCTTCTCCTCGAGCTCCCGGATGACCCTGTCTCTCTCTTGGATCACCGTCCTGGAGTTCTGCAGCTGAACACCAAGGTCACACTCGTGAGCACCACAGAGGCCGACTCCGCACGTTGCCACCTCTCACGGCCAGTCGTCTTACCTGCTCGATCATGTGTCGGACCTTCCTTTGCTGGCTCTTCAGCATATCATCCAAGTGGTGGATCTTCTCCTTCAGGACAGCCAGCTCCTTCTCCAGCTCCTGTGACCTGAAAGGCAGAGTGTCAGTGCTGCTTTGGTGGGCGGAGCCTGGTACCACGCAGCTGCCGGTTTGAGCCTCACCTCCCGCGATCATTGCGACCATCCTCTCGAAGCGTCCGTAGCTCCAGCAGCTCCTCCTCCCTCTCCCTCATTTCCTGGCGCAGGGTGCCGCTCTCCACCTCCATGCCACTGAGCAGCCGCTGCAGGTCCTCGATACGCCGGTCACGCTCCTCCAGGCCCTGCTCTGCGTGCCGGAGCTGGTCGCCCTGCTCGCTCAGCTGCAGCCTGTACTGGCTGCTCTCCGCCTGCCGAGCCGCACAGCGCCGTTAGAGGAGAGAAGGGCTGCATACGGCTGCCTTCGTCAACTCTTCCATCGCGCCACCACGTGCAACTACGATAAGGCGGCACAATGAAAAGTACACAAAACGGCAGATGAAGAGCAGAACTTGTTTGGAAAGATCAAGAAGGAGCACAGACCTGCAGCCTCTCCCTCTCCTCCTGGTGTCTCCTCTCGGCCTCCTGCAGCTGCGCGTACAGCCGCTTGCTGAGCTCCCTCATGCGGGTGCGCTCCTGCTCATCCTCTTTCTGCCAGTCCTAAGGAGGGAGAGTCGCAAACACAGGGTTACACAAGGCTTAAAGAAACAAAGGGAAAAGTAGATAATGACTACAGACATGAGGCTCACTTTTCTTTGCTGCACCTGGAACACGATATGTGTGGGCTATCTTTTTATAAGCTTTTCCTCCAGGTGTGCTGTGAGTTACAGTTTGAGTGCCTCCCTAAAAGGGCTGCTCATTGTGCAGGAAATTACCTTTTAACCACAGGCCGTAAGCAAAACGATGGAGATGTGTAAATATGCAAATGCTCATACTTGTTTGCATTTATCTAAAAAAGGCCAGTACGTGACTGTGGCTTTTTCCATGTAAGCTGCGGCCAGAGGACTGGTTTTTCCAGCTACGGTTAAGCGTTATGAAGATGACACGATCCTGCGAGTGAGGTCACCCTAATGAAGTCATTACCCTCCGCTTACAAAGGATTTCTAGCACCTAATATGACATTTAGAAAGACTACACTTGGCAGGTCTAACATTGTTACGGCAATACGATACACACAGGCAGTAAACGATTTGTTTGCTTGCAGCAAATGTCGTAAGAGGGGACTTCTGTCTCACCTGTGTTTCGGCACTGGCTCCATCATTACTGTATTTAGAGGTGGGCGACTGACTGCTGGACACACAAACTCTGTAGCCATTGGTTAAAACCTGGAGGCAGTGAAGCACATTAGAGGCTCAGGTTTTCCATCTCAAGACAAATCACACAACCTGTGTAGACTGAGAGGTGGTCACACGTTCTTACTTTCTGCTCCGTTTGGTTGTTGCTGCTGCTATTTCTGGCTGCCATCTGTTCCCTCAGGGATTTGAGACAGTACCTCACCTGAAGAGAGGGAGGGAGACACATTCCTGTAAAACAGTAATGGGGGACAGAAGGACTGAAAAGGTGGCCCACAGTCATGTGAATGAGGCACCAACCTCCTGTATCTGTGACACTTCATCTGACAGCATCCTGAGGCTCTGCTGTTTAGCCTCTTCCTCTCTGTGTCCTTCCAAATACACCTTTAAGACCACAAACGGTGTGTTTATATAGGTTGTCATATCACTCTTGGAAGCCCACAGCACTACACACAGGGACTTAACATACCAGGGGCTACAAATACTGCTGAAGTAAGAAGATTGGAGAGGATGGAAAAATTCCAGCCCCAGCAGGACAAGAGGGTAAAAACTACACAGTTTTGTGCTTTAATGTTCAAAAACCATGTTTCAGAGACCCCATCAATTAAACTGACGTGTACCTTGATCACCTCAACTTTCTCTTCTGTGGGTTTGACTGATTCAAACAGCTGCCTTTCATTAGGCGGCTGAACCAGAGCAAAAGCGCGTCCCACTGGCTAGAAGGAAAAGGGACAAGTTAAATTCACAGAAAGCTTTTAAAGTGCAACGCAAGCATGTATCAGTTTCATTTTTTGAATTAATTTTTACAATTTCAAACATCTAAAAGGTATTGTCTTCACTTGCTTGATGGTTTCAAGGAACAATATGAAATGTGAAGACAATCTACAGTACAAAGTAAACATGTAGAAATCCAAACTATTCTTGAACTGCAAAGAAATGCAACCCAAGCCTGAAAGTCAAATATATCCTTAATAATAGTAAATGATAAATATATTTATGCATTATGACAACATGGAGAACAGTCAGAGTTAATTAGTAAATCACTCAGACTTACAGCCTCTAACCACAGTGGGCTGGAGAAGTATTATGCAACTGTTGAACACACACACTTCCCCCCACCCAGTGCCATGGAACATTCTGGTTCGCCAGAGTAACTCCATCACAACCAGTGGAGAAACGCAACACTAACGGCACAGCAAAGTGCTGACAAAAGCCTAAAGCACACATTTGGCCAATTCCTGCACTTGATCATCCATCACCAGGGCTGAATAGGGTCTGTATACCAGCCACACCTTTATCCAGCTACTCTGCACTAATCTGACAGGCGTTACACAAATGTTCAGCCTATCAAGGCTTCCATTTCACAGCGTTACTGTACATTAAATAAGAGCAGGAAAGTTAGAGCTATTGCTGCTCAGCGATCCTCACAAGCTGCCTGCCGTTGGTTACCTTGGTCCTGAGCTGCTCCGAGGTCCGAACAGGCTGGTTCTGGTCCTGCAGCCTCAGCCGGAGTCGCGCGTGCTTGTCCTGCGCAGCAAGAGAGGGAAATGGGCGAGTGAGTGTAAGAACACAAGGGCTATTAAGGAAGCAAAGGCAGATGCTGGATGAAAGGGGGGGCAAGGAAGTACAGTAAGGAGAGAGAGAGAGCAAGAGAGAGAAAATGCAACGGGCACCCAGGGAGGGGGAGAGGTTGGAATGAGGAGGGGAAAAACCGAGCTGGGGCCTGTATACAATAAAAAGAGAGGGAATGAAATTACTGAGAGGAAAAAGTAAGCAGTCATGACGCAAATAGGACTTTTTTGTGTTTGTTGAAGCGACTGTCTCCAATAGTTTACAGCAACGCCAACAATGCCACCAATTTAAATTTGAATTGTTGGAAAAGAAACATTTTTTAAAATCTGGTCTCCATGGCAGATGGAACAAACAGGATGATTCAACTGGGATGAACCTCACAGACAGGAAGACCCTCTAGAGCCTTTCCTAGCATAACAAATGCTACAACATTAAAGAAGCCACTGAGGAATGACATTTGGCCACATCTTCACACTCCATCCAGCCACACTGTATGTACTTTAAGGGACAGAAGATCAGATGCTCTCTGATAAACGCTACATATCCGGCACATCACGTCAGTCCTCAGTCTTTCAGGAAACAACAGGACCGCTTGTTTCAATTATTCAGATACGAGTATCAGTGGCTGTATCAGTGTGTCTGATTTGTTTAATATAAGCTCCTACAGTGCTATAGATAGTTTAAAAAAAGTCACCCTTTCAAATCTGACTTTTTGCTTGACTCACCACTGCTGTGAAAAGGACAGTAGAGGGAAGGTGGTCAAATGCTTGCTAGGAATTGAACAGATCTGCAACCCACAGCCACAACAGCACAACACAACATAATTTTGTATTATTATACTGGATTATTAAGTGCAGTAATTAGCACAGAAATTTACCACAGTACATGCTGGGCTGTGGGGGATTTCCATGGTAAGAAGTTTCAGGATGACAGCAGTGCACATTGGTGCTGGGTGGAGATCTGTTACTACAGTGTAGCTCCACCCCAGGACTCCAGTCCAGAGTCCATCCACACAGACATACTTTCCACAAGCCAGGTCTGCGTCACACAGCTCAAACAGAAAGCACAACACCATGGAACAACGCAGTACTGACCCTTTCTCTGGGCTTGTAAAAATCATCCATGCTGTAGACTTTCATTTAATTATTTTTCCACTATTACCAGAACTCGCGTAAATCAGCGCACAGATGGGAGCAGTAAGACACATAATGCAATTTTAGTGGCATTTGGTCCAGGGTCTGGATTTGTTCATCTGAATCCATCTGCTTGTTCATATTTATTTATACATCACCATATACATGTCTACAAGTCCTGCGTTTAAATGTTTTTTTACCAAAAATGTTGAAATACCACATTAACGGGTCCTTACATGTCCTCTCCGGCAAAAGCTATTTGTGTGTTTATCAGTTTACTATGACTCAGAATTTACTTTTTTTGGTGGAACTGTCAGTAATTCAGCTCAAATGTCTACATATTACATATCTGTAATTCATTTACTTTTCGCTTGTACGTGGGTGTTCAAGGTGTGTCCCTTTATGAAACTAGCTGCCATTGTCTACAGTACTTACACAGGAGTGACGAACATGCAAGTCAGCCATACTGAGTGCTTAATGCCACTGAGATTTTTGTGCACTTTTACATTGGACAATTTTCATTTTAAAGCAATAAATTCCAAATTGCACACCCAAAAATACACACACACTGGTTCCAAAAAAAAATTCACAGTGATGTTCCTAAAAAGATCCATTTTTCAGGTTTTCTGTCTTTGACGGAAGCCGTTTTCCCACAAGATTAACAGAACATTTAGACACACGGAGACAGCATGCAGACAGCATGAAAAGGAAAGGAGGGAGTGGGGACATTCCTGACATACCACCACTGTCCCTGACAAACCCTCCAACCGGGGGGTCACAGAAGTGAAGTTACACTTTATTTCAACACAAACACATCGTGAGACTGAGAACGCTATCGTTAAGACAGGAAGTATTATTATTTTCCGTGTAAATTTGAGACAGTGGGGATGGACATGACAACCCCCTCTCCCTGAAATGTGCTGTGTACCAACTGATGTGGAAAGTTCAGTGAACACATTACTGCTCAATTAACATTAGAAGCTGTTTTTAAGATTCAGATGAAATATCCAAATATAATATTACCCTATTTATAAATATATCGTATATATGCCAAGGTCTCAACTATGAACATGAACTTAAGCTAAAGAAACAGAGGACATGACACTACAGCCCTCCAGGGGCGAACACCAAACAAAAAGCACACAGCCAGGAGCCCACTGTTCACATAGCTCAGGACACCTTTGTTTTAGTTTATAAGGAAGACCAAACAAAGGACACAACCAGTGTTCCACCACCTGCATAGCATGAGATGCCACCTAGACTCCCCTACCTTTCGCCAGGTACCTCGCTGTGCTTCTAACAGCTGCTGTACTCATCAACAGCGGGCAGCAAAATGTGAACAAATGCCACAGCAGACCAAAGAAATTTTTTTTATTTTTATTTATTTATTTATTTATTTTTACAGGGCTCTGAGAGAAGACCAGAAAAGCAGTGTGTGTGTTCATGCTTGTTGCTCCAATATTTGAAAACATTGTCTGCAAGTGACACGAAATGACTTGTCTACACTCAAATCTTCCGTTTGCCTTCTTTTAAGTAAGTTCCATTGCGGGTTCAAACAAATGGACAAGGAGAGCCACACACTGTTTAAACACAACTAACAAAAGAGTACGGCACTGGCCATAAACCAAGCTAATGCATGATTTTGCTGAGCATCAATATCAATTAATATGCTGTCAAACTCACATCGTGTGTCATTTTCTCTGACACTATCTTATCGGCACCACTATTACTCTAAGACAGACTCCAAGAGAGCACCGTGATACAAGGACCCTGTACATTCCTCCAACGTAACCTGACCTAGTTGAAAGGAGACCGAGTCTCCCAGCAGCCGCGCTCAAAGTTTGAAGCCCCTTAGCTAAAACCAGCCTTCTCGTTTACCTGACAACAGTCGTCCGCCCGTCTTTATCTGCCGTGTCCGTCTCGTCTGCCTTGATCTCGGGCAAACTGGTGGTTCTCAAGTGTTGTGAATTGCAACTCCTGAGCTGAGCTCCACACAGCAGTTCACTACATAGAAACACTCCCTCCACACCTTGGCCTAAGGGGAGCTAAGGATCAAGGTGCAGGGCTTCAGCAAGGCAGCGACAAAGCACTGCAAAAACAATTAACTCGCAGTGATTAACCGAACTCCTCGTACAGCGTTTCGATGCAGTCGAATAAATCCGACAGGGTGATCCCGGTCAGCTGTGTCTCGTTTACAATTTTGTTCCCTTTTCTTTCAGTCATTTTAATAGCAGCCACATCTACTTTAATGCCCTTCAACAAAACATTCAAACAAAAATGTGGAACCAAATATTGTGCACATGTGAGAGAGCAACAGACTGAGTCCCTTGATGAAAAGATCAGTGTCCTATGATGAGTTTATTAGTGTATTAACCCTCTTTTAACATGATGAGTTCAAGTGCAAGCTAAATGGTCAAAGTTGTTCATATGGTTTTTATACAGGTTTTGGATCTTACTGAATCGCCTCATGCACATAACTCAGTGTTCAATGATCCCATTAAGTCAACTTCAACATCACTGTGACACCATTTCCATTTTTAATGTATCTGAACTGCACTCACTATATTGCTTAGC
The DNA here is from genome assembly GCA_900497675.1 of Arapaima gigas. Classification (NCBI taxonomy): domain Eukaryota; kingdom Metazoa; phylum Chordata; class Actinopteri; order Osteoglossiformes; family Osteoglossidae; genus Arapaima; species Arapaima gigas. The sequence goes on along the minus strand of UFQX01000297.1, from coordinate 377,863 downwards.
TTAACACCTTTAATCACTTACTTTAGAAATCACAGTACTTTAGAAAGGCAGTAATTCAATTATTAAAATGCTATCTGTTGTTGACTAAAAATTACAACTGTTCATGCATGTTAGAAAAAACATTTCACATTTCAAAAAATATTTCACATAACCATGATTAACTGAACGACTATGTAAGAAGCTTCTAGTTTCCAAACCAAGTTGCCTGCCCAGGCACTGCACAAACACGCAGCAATGTAAACACCGCGGTAAAAGCCAGGAGGGACAGTGTACACTTGTGTCTTTTATGAGGACTAGGTTCTGTAGAAAAACAAATAAATAAAAAAATAAGAGGTTGGAATTAGTTCAAGAATGCAAACAGGCAATTCTTTCCACACGCATTTGTGTGCTCCGGCATGTTTATTTTGGTATAACCTGTCTGAGAGCTTCTATCGGCTTTTCCAAATTATACAAACAACTATGTATTGAATGATTGGTCTTTAAGAGTCTGAACAGACTTGCATGCACGCACCTTCATATAGGAGTTTGCTTACATCAAACAACTGCGTGTGTGAGAAAGTACAGACAAGTGATCCGTGTGACTTGGTTTTGTAAATCCGCTTGTTTGCACACTGGCAGTTCCTGCTGTGACTGCAGGAACATTGAGTGATTAAGGAGTCAGGAGGAGAGAAAAACACCATGAAGAGACAAAGCCCTGTGCCACACTGCACTCCAATTACAGCTGCCCCACCTGACCACATCCGTCTTGTCAAAAAGAAATGGATATGGAAAAGCCTGGAAAGACTATTCACCTATTCACCTGAAACAGGTGCAATATTCAGGTTTCAGCAGTAGTACTGGCACAGTTTTAACATTCCATAAACAAACTACACTGTACTGTAAAAAACAACAAACGGCATGCCATTCAACACGTTTGAAAACAACATGTTTTCTTCTAACAGGGAGAGGTAACTGACACTTGAGCATTTCCACTCCTCCAGTGGGGTGTAGATGGGAAGTTTCTGATCTGTGTGTGGGCTGCAGAACACATCACTCAGGCACAAGAGGAAGACAGGACAGGCAGCAGGGGGACAGAGGAGGCAGAGAGTCATAAATACATTCTTATCTGTAATTTGAGGCCCGCATCTTATACACTTAGTTACACCTTCTATTCACATGTAAGCATTCCGTCCTGACCCAGCCCTATTCCCACTAATACAAATGCTCCGTGCCCATCTTATGCATAAAAGATGACCTGAACACTCCAGCCTGCCAACAGAGAAATTCCAACTCTGAGCCAGCGCTGTCCTCAAAATGTGAGCTGGCTTTCCAAACAAAGCCACTGCAAGCCATTACATAACTCAATAAAAGACAATGTACTAATAAGAAAAACATTCTATGAAACTGTCATCTTGCACAACAATTCAAAAGAACAATAAATGAAATATGAGCTCAACATTAGAGAAGTCAGATCACTGCTACCTTAATGCCACAATGTGTTTCGCTGGTGGCTAAAAAGAGTCAGTAAAAGCAGTGATTGTGACACTAACAACTCACATCTTTTACTGGTACAGCGTGTAAAAATGAATGTGTCATTTCAAAGTTTAATACCCTACTACCTCCATGGTGTAAAAAAAAGTACTTCCATGCGGTAAGTTCAGGTCGTTGAAAGTCATAACAGCAGCTAGAGGAGTAACAGCTATAATGGCTTCACAAGCAGTGGAATGAATCACCGCACACGTGTGGAATGTGTCGGGAGCTGAACACTCAACTGGCCTTGTAAAGGCCACAGGCTCTCTCAAATATTGGTCTCCAAGTCTGTGAACCTGTAAAACCACAGACTAAATGGTGGCCTTTCAACTCACTATATATATTCTGCTCCACTCAACAGGTATTTTAGAAGTGTAAAAATAAAAAAATAAAAACTGAGAAAGCCAACATTAACATCTGTTAACGTTACCATTTGGCAAACCATTTTATATCAGTTTTAATCTTAATTCAGATTTCGGAAAAACCTCCATCGAGAACTGCAAAAAATAGCATTTTGCCCACTAAATTATGTAAGCTATAAGAAATATTATGTTTTCTGGCAAGATGCTGCCGACAAACACCGTAAAACCATACATTTCAAATGTAAAATATAGAGTCATGTTCCGTTTCCTCGCTCCCAAGCAAAATAAAGAACTTGAATTTCAGATTTTTATTGACTGACATCACATGAGGCACAAATTCAGTTTCATCACCGTGTTTCTCAACCTCCATGTACCGCGCAGCAAGAATGACTGGCACGAAGGAGCAAAAAGTAAGAACCTTCTCATACAGTTTCTTAAATACAACAACTACCAAACAAACAATAACAGCCACAAGAAAATAATTACATGGGTATGTCGGGTGCAATAATTTATACCCCATAATCCACTGTAATACAGCCTGAAGGACGAAGTCTGCCCCATTTCACCCACAACAGCCCTGCACTTGGCACCGCTTAACATGACGTAATTACCGTCATTACAACTATAAAGAGTCTTAAGCGGCTCTTACACGCTGTAAGCAAAGATTAATTTAGAAACCGGTGAACTTTGTACAGTGATAAAGCCACTTTACAGAAATACAGACTTTATCGCTTTGCCAATGACAACTGTCTCAGCACAACTCCAAAAAGTCACAGCTAAATGAGTCTTTTGCCCCAGACGACATGGCGTGACAACGCGTGCGGACAGCTGGGTCCAGGCTGTGGACAGCCCGCTGTCTGGTTTAAAGGCTGGAGGGAGCAGTGAAGCGGCGTCTGTACTGAAAAGGCCGCATTTGGGACCAGAATATTCCCCACCACTTTAAAGCCCGTTTGGGGCCACAGTTGCCTCACAGTTAACCTGCTCCCTCTCTGGTTGTTCTTCCACCTCCACGCCGAATACATCTAATAAACCTTCTTTATCTGTTTAAGCAAATATACGCCGAGCACCAAGAGTTCCTACCTTCAGGTCGCCACCATTTTACTGCACTGGCGGCTCCGTCCACCGACGGAAAACAGGCTGCTCTGTTTTTTCGTTAAATTTGACGAAACGTGCAATTTTTATACTTCAAGCAATCGCGGCATATTCAGTGTAGACAACTGCTCAGTTGGCGCCTCAGCACGACTAACCAAGACTTTTATTTATTAAAACGGAAACTCAGACCCGCACTTCAGGATGAAATATAAATCATACAACCTCAGGGCAAACAGCAACAGAGGTCGGTGTCCCGCCTGAAGCTTCGCGCACCGAGACAGTATATGAAAAGTCAGAGAGACTGAAGTGTACAAAATAAAAAAGTGAAGGCGAGATTTACCTCACTTCTGATGTTCTCCACAGTGCAGAGGCTCCGAGAAACGCCGTTCATTTTCACTCACTCCACTAACGGCCACAGCTTTCGCACGGAAGCTCTGAATGCTGACCTCTAACTCCCGTTAACCTCTTTTATTTACCGACTGAACTTCACTTCTTCTCCTTTTTCTTCCTTAACTGGCCGTTCGCTCGCGGACTAGTGCTTCCACAGGTTACCTGTTAACGTCTGAGGCTGACCAATGAAGAGCGTCGTCAGTAAACGCCCTCCTTCAGCGGTGGACTGTAAGGCAAGTTCAGCTTAACTCTAATGATCTTTTACTCGCACTAAATCGCTACTAAAGCCGAGCTGCAGGTCACCACTAACCGTTGTCATCAGTCACCTTCTCTGTCACCGCGTTAATGACAAGCCGGCGCGCGCGGGAGCCTGCGATCGTGACCTCAGAGCCTCCACAGGCCACGCCCCCGGCGGCGAAACCGTTCCGTGGCACCTGCCCGTCCGCGGCCCGTCGGTTTCTCCGTAAGCCGCTGGAATGAGAAATATGGAAAACATGCGTGTAAACATCAGGCTACGAAGAAACTGACAAACATTTTCATAGTATCATGTATAGTTGCCGAAAAAAATCAAGTGATGAAACAAAAAAGTGATGTCGCAAGTCAGTAAAAAGTCTGTACATTAGTGTACAGATTAGCTTGAAAATTGGACGATTTTATAATAATGAACGAGTTGTCACCTTCATCCCAGCCTGGTTAAGGGAACCAGAAAACTGATGGAAGTTTTCAGCGTCTTAAAATACAGTAGGTCACTATTCCCCGTCGTCCTCCTCCTTGTTATGCATATGGTGGAAATTATCGCACTTTTAGTTTCATTGCAACATATTTTCCGTCTGTGAAATGAGTTGTGTAGGTGTTTAATGCCGGGTTTTTTCGCCATTGTCTCCTGGCGGGTCGACGGCCGCAAATTGGATCGAGGCTTAAAGGCTCTTCTTCATGGGAGGTTCAAGACGGCGCAAGACGGCGTTAAACGCAAACTGCACCTAGCAGATGCTCTTTCAATCCACCCCCCCGCAACGAAGTGTTACTGCGGCTTTTTTAGTCCTTGAGAAGTTCTGTTGCTGTCTGGGCTGCTCTTTTTCATCGCTGATGTAAATACTGTGGTGGGAATTGACAGGAAGCCATTTGTACCACAAATATTACCCTAATGTCTCTTTTGCTGTGATCCAAAAGCCCAGTGTTGCTCTGTCTATAAAATACAAACATAATACATTTTATTTTTCTGAATATTTTTAAACACCCCCTTTTGCAGCAGTGTGGATGGCCCGCACTATAATCTTGTGTCATACATTTATAAGATGATTTTCTCTGACGTGACTTTACAATTACTTAAACCTTCATATATCTGGGTGATGTTTACTGGAGCAGTTCAAGGTCAATACCTTCTTCAAGGGGACTACAGCAGCACGTGGGATTTGAACCTAAAACCTGAGTCCAAAGGCAGCAGCTCAAACCACTACAGCTGCTTCCCTTGAGTTTTACATTAACAATAAATTGTCTTGAATGCCTCAAACTAGTGACAGTACTAGTTTCTCAGAAATAAGTAAAAACGTATTACACAGTTTTCCCACATACTTTGTAGGTTGTGCTACATTTTAACACTGTCATATTCACAGGCTTTTCAAATCTTATTAGCATTTTATCTACGGCCTTTTTTTAAATGGACTCGACTGTTGCCGCCACTTCCCTTGGTACAGTATCGCCAGAATTCAAATGGGAAGGAGAAATTTCTCTTCGGAGTGCTGGGGCGTCACCACTCCCTTGGAACAGAAACTGTTCTCTTACAATAAACAGCCAATAATATTCCCCTTTTCAAAGCCACGTCTTAAACACTGAAACTATGATATTATTGTATGGAGAGATGAAGACTGTGATAGTACAGCCAACAGTCCTAATTTATTAATATATCGATATAAACTTTTTTGTATTTTATTTTTATGTCCAATTCAGTTATGCGAAATTGGCAGAGATCAATTCTTCTGAGTCCTATGCTCCTCTGGATAGCCTCCTGACCGCTGGCCCTGACTGGGCAAGTGCTTTCCAAAGACAGACGCACAAGTTCATTACTTAACCCTCACAGTTTTGCCAACATGCTGATATTTTATTAAATGGAACTATATTTTACACATAAACAAGTAAAGTCATCTGATGCTAATATGGTGCTTCATTATTTAGAGCTCACAGCATATAACAAGTATTAGAATTTTCATACCTTTATAGAGATGTGACTGTGGGAGGAAACATGTAAATTGGAGTGATTCAGGTAAATCTTTGCATAAAACACCCAACCCCAACCTGAATTTTCTAATGTGGTGTACCTGACAGCTGTTCAGTAGACATTTCCTGGGACACCACACAATAAAATAACATTCACAAAAGAGCAAAAAATGATTTTATAATAATTTGCACTATAGCGTAGCCATCAGACCAACAACATGTACTCGATATTCCAAGTCTTGCGTGTCAGAAATGGACATTTTGAAAGGCAAAAGCACTTTGAGAAGATTCTCTTGGATGTTTTCACCATTCATGTCTTTTGCTTGTCATACTTTTGTAGGTTGACTAAGAGAAATAAGTTGCACAACCAAAACACACCTTCACTAATCTTATTTCATCATATGTGCCCAAAGGGTTACTATTTGGCTGATAGCGACATATTGCAAAATAGCAGAACAAACGTAATTTTCCACATTTTGGTGTCTATCCCACACAAGCTGGGTTTGTGTCATAAAATATGTAAACTCTGCAGCTCCAAGTCCATGACTGCTGGGGCACCAGTAACCCTGATTTCTCATGATAGTTATAACTTGTGATGGTGGATAACGTCAGAAACAGCCTCGCCTGTCAACCACGTGCAGATAACCTGCAATTCCCAGTTTCTGCAAACAGACACATCCTGATGGGGGGGGGAAAAGCAGACATTTATTATACTGACACCCCCATTTCTTTTGTTGCTGCCTGTATATCAAGGTTTAACCTGCTTAAAAAGCCATGATACAAAAACACTGAAACTGCCCATGCAGAAGACCGATCATGGAGTCTCTACTGCCACGATTGTTTTGACTAAACAGAAATTGATCTAAGAAACAAAAAATTCCCCCGTTATGAGACAGTACACACCTTACAGTCTGCTAGTAATTCTATTTTTCACCACACTGCCTTCTTTCAGGGCCATTGATAGTAGGCTGAATGGCAGTGAAGACTGTAGGGGCCCAAAATAAAGGCCGATTAACATCGCTTCATTGGGCCCGTGTGAGTTGAGCCGACTGGCCGCTGTGGCTGTGCGAGTAAGTTTACCATCGTTAATGATTCACACCCCCTGAAAAGCCTTTGACAGGTATGTTGTGATGAAATGGCTCATCATCCAGTGTAATTCTGAAGAAATGTTTGACACCCCCTTTCAGGCAAACCGAGCACAGTACTGGCTGTCGTAAGATAGGAAGCTGCGGCCAGGGTGTAGTCAGTGGTGGCTGCAGGCAAAACAGACTCCCATCAAAAGAGCAAACGCTGTGCATGAAGCTGCACTGCATTGAGCCTGAGAGCTCGCTCGCTCGCTCGCTCACACACACACACACACACACACACACACACACACACACACAGTAAAGATTCTCTCATATTTTATTTTCCAGATATTGAAAATAAATGTTGACAAAACTGTACTGTAAACAAATTATTTCACAGCTTAACATGATCAAATTATTTTGATGTAGTTATTTTGGACCCCCTCCAAGTCAAAATTAAGGAACATTAACTAAACAATAAAAAAAATACATACACATGAACTGATACTGTAGATAGTAAAAAAAAAAGCTTTCAAATAAATCAAAGATAACCTATAACAGCTGATTACAGAAGCTGCAGCATCCAGTGACTGATTGTTCAATTTTGAGATTGTTCGATTTTTCAAACTAATAAATAATGAAAATCGTTCATAATTATAAAAAAGTAAAATATATTTGTAATAACAAAACTTAAGGCATGAGCAGGAGCTGCAGAATGCAGAGATGCACATTAGATAAGTGGGAAAGCTGAGAGAAAATGGTGAAAATTGGTGTTTGTGGGAAGGGCTGCCTGAAGTCCACATATTAAAAAAACCTTTGACGATATGTTAGTTGAAAAGGACACCAGTACTGCATTAGATGGACAAAATGGTTCTGTCCTTATATATGTGTTCATTTGGCAGAAATTACATGTATATTACCAACTCCTCATCACACCACATTAATATTCTTGCACAGTGTGCTTCGGTGTAAAATAGTTAAAAGTCCATATTCAGCCAACGCTTAATGAATTTACCAGAAACTATTGCTGTGCTGACTCATAGCAGCCATTATAGATGATGTGGATGCTGAGCATGAGAGGAGCACGTGGAGATGAGATCAGAGGTCGTAATCAATACACTCGTGTGTCTCCTACAGTCAGTGTCCATGAGGGGAAGTTTCCCTCGGTGCCAGGAAATATTGGGAACTATATGAAATATAGGGAATATAAAGCCCTGTTTTCCCACCCATGCATCTCCTTTGCTGTCTCTCATTGTGTGTCATGGCAGAAAACTGTCCCATTTTTACTGATCTAAGGTGTGTAGTTTCCTTCCAACCCCAGCTTAGTACTTTAATCCTCAGGCTGTCTCTAAACACTGTCTACCATAGTGGCCAGTGGGCTTACAAATGCTGCTCTTTGTTCTCCTTGCCTCTCCAAGTACTTGTTTATCCAGCTGCCCCACCCTCCGACTCCATCTGTAGTGTCCATTGTGAGTGTTACTCAACCTCTCGGTACAGTGTCTGGTAAAGCCGGGTGTAGTACCCTGTGTAACCCTCAGTCGTCCTCCTCTAGCAGGAGCTGGTCTGTAAATTGCTTTCAGTCAATATGGAAGTGATCCTGGATGGATCATAGAGCCCATCATCGTCGTCATCGTCAGAGCTGAGCACAGAGGAGTCCAGAATTGGCCGCTGGGACTGCTGGATCTTCCGCCTGAAACACACCACCACCACATTACAAACACGCCCTTATAATATGGTACTTTGTGAAACATCATGTTGCTATGTTACGCTAATTTTGCCCTTTCCCATAAATCTAACTAGACAGCTAATATGAATGATTCAGAGAAAATCTATGTAGAAGTGGGAAAACAAAATACCTACTACAAACATTGCTTAACTCATGTCCATTCACTCAGTAGCCTGTATAAAAACAAAGATTTTTATACCTGATTTTGGTGGCTTTCTGAGCTGTATGTTTGTGAAAATTACTTCAGACTTTTCACTCTTCAGTGTTTCAAATTTTTTAAAAATCATTTAAAACATATGCTAGCATTGATCAGAATTGATTTTAGTCTTGGCTACTCATACAACCCAGAAGAATGATATGATAATAAGGTTAAAAATAAAATAAATCTCTTCCACTTCACCTAATCAAAATATTTATCATTTTGAATTGTATACAAAGGTAGGGCTCACCAACAAAAAGGAAACTAGAAGCATTAAAGTGAGTACTAAACCAGCACGGGGCAATATCAGTTTAGAAGGTCTTTCTTTTCGCCAGCTAGGAAACCACCTGACTCAGCTTAAGGTCTTCACTGCCTGACTGCCACATCGACAGCTCAGCAGCGCAGCTCCACCTGCTGCTCTCAACAGTTTATAACAGTAACTGGGATGGGATTGAGGCTCATTTAAGGTTGAATTTATGGTCATTCTGCACTTACATGTGCTAGACATAACAAAATGGAGTTTTGCCTGGACCATGGTGCACAATACTAACACACAACAGACAATGAAGATAAGCTGAGGTACAACATAGATATGAATATAAATAGATACAGATAAATATGGGTATAATGGATAAATAAATGGATAGTTAAGAGGACTAGTGCAAACTATGTCAGTAATAATGGTGGGGGGGGGGATGTGTCTTCAGCCAAAGCTCCCCGGCTGCTTCTCAAACAGCTCCAGCTAATGTCATAATAATTCTGCTGTGGAAACTACTATTTTTCTTCATGTTTTCAGTCATGGCTACATTCATGGTTTAACTCACAATGTCATCATTACATAAGCGCTAGAAAATCTGAGAAGTAAATCTGACAGCTTCCAGTCTACTGGTGACAGCTTTATTGGATTACCACAATCCGCTTGCTACAGCTTTCCCATTACTAGTGCATACGCCGCGCAACTGAAGAACCCCGTATTCGGTTCCACTGGCTTATACAGTGCATGTGTCAGGTGTGTGTAATGAGCAGCTCTGAACTCAGGCAAATTGCAGCGAGGGAAAGAGATGGGCAGAAAATTAAGAATCATCTGTTTGTATCACATCTGCCTGTGATGCGGACAGCCCTAAGAGCTGACAGCTGCCACACTGCTGAGCAGGGAAAGTCCTGTCAAATTAACACTGCGTTCACCTGCAGTTGACCTGACGGCACAAATAACGGCTCCTCGACTAAAGTTATGCTGTTCCTTAAGTACTTCTGCTGAAATTAAATATTTACTTTAAGTCTACATTTGAGTTTATTTCAATACTAAAGTGCTGCCTGCAAACAAGTAATTCAATTCAATAATTTAGCTGTTTCATGAGGACAGAATCTCAGGTTAAAGAGGCAGGGATACATGTGTACATTTTCAAACTGCCTACATTTTGTCTGTTTTCTTGACCTCCACTCCACTTTTCTGTCGAGTTTTGCATTTCTTCTGTTTGGCTGCAGAAGGTCAGCTTTGTATCTGCCAGCTCCACACTTGTGTTACACTACATAGATAAGGGACCCACAGGTGCACTGCAGACTTGAAAGCTGTGCACTGTGGTATAACATGGGTACTGATGGCAGCTACTTTTCCCTCCCTTCAACAGACTTAAGACCTGTGAATGACAGAGCCCAGACTGGGACTGAGACCTGCACACAGGGACAAGCCTGATCAGACTGAGCCTCTAGGGGTCCCTACTGAAGACGCTGCATTGTCGTTAGCACACGGGCTTCTCATCTCTGTCATGCTGTTCCTTGTCGTCTTATCCGTCAGGATCTCGTAACCAGTAGATCGTTGATGGATGACAGTAAACTCACTTCAGCTCAGCTTCCAAAGCCGTGACTCGTCCCTGTAGTGCCTCCTTCAGCTCCAGTTGCTCCTCTAGGTCCCGGATTGCCTTCCTGCGCAAGCCCTCCAGCCGCTCGATCTCACCTTCGCTCTCGTCCACCTGCCGCTTCAGGGCTTTCACACGCAGGGAAAGCTGCAGGGTTCAGGGGTATGCAATGGGTGGTTGTTAATGTACTGCGATCCAGAACAGGCAAAGTTGGGCAGCGTCAATACCCAGTCCCTATCCGCTCCATGTCAGTGTCACTGCATTTAAGGCCCCAACGCCAGGATATATGTGTGTATATGCATGCATGTGCGCATACCTTCACGTTCACTTGATTTCCATGTCCAATTAGAGCATAAACTGCATCCCTGCTCATTTGTATTCAACTTAGAACCATGAATTGTACCTAACTTCTGCCCAGTCATGTGTGTACCTGGTCTCTCTGTTCAGAGTGCTGCTGTCTCTCTTCATCAAGTGTGATGTTCAGTTCCTTCAGCTTCCTCTCCAGACGCCTCTGAGAGGCCAGCATGCTGTTCTTCTCCCTGAGGCACCACACACAAACAAACAACATGGGTGATATACAGCAGACCTTTTCACTGTTAGACAACTGAGACCAAAGTCCAGCTGCAAGACATTGCTGTGGTCTTGACTTTTACAACTAAACACATTTCAAATCTGGAAAGTGCATCACACAACTGAATTTAGTGGTATAATTCCAGTATTTAAAAATGAAGTTACAAAATAAGAAGTAATTGCTGAGCATATGTTACTGGATCCTTCGAACTTTAGTGCAATACAACGTGCTTATAACGTGTATCAGAAAAACTAAAAATTGCAATGGAAAAAATAAGCTGACAAGTTGGCAATCATTTTCAAAATACTTTGGCTCCTTCATTTACAAAACATTATTACAAAGGGGGACTTTGAGCATAGTATTTCAGAAAAAAACTAGTATCACAGTTGCCTGTAGAGGTGTGATCTTGCCCTGTGGCTAGTACATTTCCGCACCTCTCCTCACTGTGCAGCCGCTCCTCTAACTCCTGCACCTTGCTCTCCAGCTGGGAGACTCCAGCTGAGGAACGAGACTGCCCCTCCATGTCAGCCAGTCGGGACTTCAGCTCCTTGATCTGTTGGAGATGGGGGACAAGAATGTGACAACACCACCCTTCCACACAGAACCAGAAAAGAAATGAATGTCAGCAAACACAGGTGCACAGAGTACCTGTCTCTCCAAAGAATTCTTGTCCAGCTCCAGGTCCTGTTTGGATGACCTCTCCTGCATGAGTTCTGATCGCAGCTGGTCAATCTGACATGAGAAGACCAAGAGGGAAGAACAGAATGAAGCAAAGTGTGAAATGTGGTCTGCATGGAGGGGTGCAGACTTAGCCTGTGTAGGAAGGGAACACGGGCATGAGGTCCCTATTGCGTTTGCAGCAATGACAGTCATACCTGGTCTCGGCTACGTGTGACACGGTCAGTCAGCAGCTCAGCACTGCTCTTCTCCTCATCCAGCTCCATCTGCAGGTGCTTCACTTTATCCTGAGACAAGAACACAACACAGAGAGAGGTGGACATGTTCCAGCAGATTGGAAGCTCCCACACCCCAGCTCACCTCATTTCTCGCAACACCTCCCCTTCATTCTCCCTTAGACATTATTACTTACCTCCAGGATCCTGACCTCCCTGGAGCGATCAGCATGGGAGCCCTTCTGGTTCTCCAGCTCAGTCTCCAGATGTTTGATTCGGTTGGTCAACATCTCTTTGTCTAATTGGGCATTGTCTCTTTCCTCAGAGCATGCCAGCAACTCCTTCTTCAGTCGAGTCACCTACATAGGTGTATTGTACACATACAATACAGATCTTTCATGTAAAACTACAACAGGATCATTGACAGTTCCCTCTGGATTGCACTTCTTACATAAATTTTCCTGAACTCATTAACCTAGTACAATTCCACTTAATTTTCAGACTGCTGGTAAAACATGTGTTAGAAATAGGGAGGGGGGGGCAGAAATCACAAGAACAGATGAGACATATACAATGAGCCACTGCTCTCACCTCCTCCTGTAGGGTCCTCAGACTCCCCTGTGAGTGCTCCAGCTCCATCATGTGCTCCTTGCCCTGCCTCTGGGCCTCCTGTAGCTCCTTCCTAGAACGCTCCCGGTACTCCTCCAGCTGGGTTTTCAGTGACAGCACCTGCTGCTGGGACTCCGAGGACAACTGCCCTATCTGAAGAGGGGGCAGAAGTAGGAGAAGGAAAAGAGGTGGCTAAACTCTACAGGCTTCTTGATTGAGATGCCAAAACAGGGTATTCGTGTATTGGAGCTTAATCCTCGAGATGAAGCAGAACTTACAGCCAATGTGGAAAACTCTCACATATACCAAAATATCAAAACACACTGAGCATGTTACAGAAATCAACATTAGTTCTAAAAGTTGTAGTACATCTACCAAAATTGAACTGCACACCTAATCACGAATCCAATCAAGTTTTACTTTTTTGTTTCTTCTTGCACAAATGACTGCATGGCAGTTCTCTGGCATATTCACCTCCTTGTTGGCTTTGTCCAGTGCTCTGTCTAACACTCTCTTCTGCTCCTCGAGATCAGTATTGCTCTTACGTAGCACCTCCCTTTCCAACTCTCTGCCCTCCAGACGGCGGGCCAACTCCTCGTTCTCTTGGCTCAGCCGAACCTCCTTCCGGCGGGAATCTTCCAGCTGAGTGCGGAGGCTACGGTTCTCCTGCTCCAAAGCTTGCTCAGCTTCTGAGCTCTGGGACATACTGGCCTGCAGTTGGGCCTGTAGGGAGGTCAGACATTTCTCAATGGGTGGAAAGGGTCACCATGTTTTCACTCACACTCTGAACTGCAGTAGTCTTTGTAGTACAGATACATAAGAATTGAGAACCCATAACCCTGCCAAGGTCATTAAAAAAAACCCACAAAAATACAGTCATTCCTCCATTTATGAACATTTGATATTTGAAAACTCACTATTATAACAATGTGTTATTTATTTCTGCCATTTTGATTTATGCATGATTTCCTGTAATAATTAAAGACTGAACACATAAACCGCAATGTCATTCTGTCCAGTTTTCATTCGCACATGCCTTTCCTTCACGTGCCACAAAGTCCAGCAGACAGAAACCCTCACTTCTTGCCCCAAATGTACATAAACACGCAGGTCACCGACTGCAACAAAACCCATACTGGGGTGGGCAACCAAATATTACAAATACACAAATGCAATAACCCAAGAGTTAATAGACCCAAATTAACATAGCACAGTGCACCAAAGCACTGGGGTGTGTTAATATGCAGGTCTGACCTCCAGGCGGGTCAGCTTTTCCCTGAGGCGGGCACTGGTCTCCTGCAGCTCCTGCTCTGAGTCCTTGTGCACATGCAGCTCTGCTTGAGCAGCAGTCAACTGTTCCCTGAGAGCCTGCAGCTCCCGCTCAGAAGATGACAGCTTGTTCTGCAGGAGCTCCGCTTGGCCACGTGCCTCCCGCAGCTCCTCCTGCAGCTCCTGGACCACAGAGGGGTCTGGGCGCTGGAAAAGGAGAAGAACGATCAGTGGAAAAAACTACCAAAAAAGGCAGTATGGATGAGAGGTCATTAAGGAGTTGGGAAAAAGAAGACAAAAAAAGATTCAGAGATGACAGAAAGTTTCATTTTAAAAATGATATTGTATATGTGGTTAATTATAGCATTCAGGGTACTACTCAGAGATATTTAGTAGCTCCTGCTGTTGCCCATAACAGCACACCTGCTTTGCTTTCTCCAGAGCTTTGGCAAGATCTTCTTTGCCTTTCTGTGACTGCTCCTTCAGTCTGTCAATCTCATACTTCTGCTCTGTTTCACGTTCCTGACTTGTTTTCTTCAGTGACAGTATCTCTATCCGTTTTTTGTCAGTTTCAATCCTTTGCTTCTCCAGTTCAAGCTTTGCCTGCTTCAGTTCAGAACGGCAGTTTTCCAGGTCCTGTGACGAAGAAATGCATGAATCACATTTCACTTTTTAAGAGAGGGCCACTAGAACATACAAATAAGATATTTGACCTTGGATATTCTTATCTCACCAGCAGAGTGTGTATGTATCAATGTGAAATGAATAATGCAAATATACATACTTGTGTGAGTGTGCTGGTGTGACTGGGGTCAGGCATCTGTTCCTTCATGGCAGCTAGTCTCTCCTGTAGCTCTTTTAGCTCCTCCTCAAATTCCTCCTTTTCCAAACGGGCCTGCAGCAACCTATAATACATACATCAATATTAACATCACACACAGCACAGTTTCAGCTGCAACAAATTGTACTGAACTGCAGTGATTAATAAGCATCTGGATGTCTAACAAGTTTGACTGACTAACACCAAGTGCAGTGAACTTAAGCCACAGAAAAAAAGTCCTTCATCCAGAAATAAAAATGAATCTGAATTCAAACACAAAACAGTAAATACTGTAATCTGTAGCGTAATTTCCAAAAAAAAAAAAAAAAACTTCTCATAAAAGTTTACAGTAACATACCAGACCACTACATCACGGAAAAAACTAAGCGATTAGTACAATTAATATGATCATATCACGATCATTTTTTCATTAGCATATAATTATTATTATTAGTGTAAACTACAACAACATCTCAAGACTCAAACACCCTGTTTTAGTTAAATGGGGCATATATTCAGTTGATACTAGTGCTTCAAACTATTTTAGCCTTGAGTTTGCATTATTTTATGTTTCATTAGAAAAAAGGATTGTTGGCTGAGGGGAGACAAAATTAACAGAGCCGTAGCACTGAACACCTTATTTTTCATTCTCCCCAAACTAAACTAGCATTTACCCAACCAACATCCTTGAAATGAAGTAAAAAAATTGTGTGATTTGCCAAATCTTAGTCAGTGATCCACCTATTACTTACATTATTTCAGTTAAAACAATGTATTACAATTCAATGTTGTGTAAAAAAAAATGACTAATACACAACTTGAAATAAGACTTAACTATGCCTGTCTTACAACCATGTCAATGATAAAACCAAAGAAAATCAGGTGTTCTAATTTGAAGGTGTGTGGAGTAAACTGCAACGAGTAAATGTCCTTTTCATCCTAATTTTATGCCACACCACACCTCATCTCAAATTTAAGAGGGACATTTTTCACATTGCAAATTTACTTTCAGCATCTATATTCAATTTCTTAATCGCCATTTGTGCAAGTTCAATTTCAAATGATTAATACTTTTCAAAGCCAAAACTAACAATCAACAAATTACATCCTTAATCCTTAAGTATATATATTCTTAGTAGTCATAAGAATAACAAATCTAAAAAAAAAAAAAAATTTAAAGCAAAATTAGAGTAATGTGTCTACAACTACATATCTATATAGAGGTCCTAAGATAGAGGATGGGAAACCCTCACTTAGACTTGGTGGTGTTGACCTGCTCCCTGGCCAAGAGACAGAACAGAACAGAAAAGGAAACAAACATATTAAAGAAAAGCAACAAATATGACACTCACGCCTGAACTGACCTTAAAAAAATGGAAATATTAATAAACTTATTAAAAACCTTAGTAAAAGAAGAACATTTATTTATTGAATTAATTTAAACCCGTATGTGAATGTGACAGAACTCACTCCTGCTTGGTGTTGCGCAGTTCGTCCCTGGTGGTCTGGAACTGCTCCCTCCAGTGGCCACCCTCCTCTCTACATTCCTCCAGCTGCTGCTGAAGCGAGCGTACGGTGGCATTGACACGTTGCCGCTCTGCCTCAATGCCAATCTGTGACTATGAGAGGATAAGACCAAAAGGACACATAGCCATCTTCACAAGTGTTTGCCCATTTTTTTGTGCCATTTACTCGTTTCCAAAGCTATCCAAGTAAACGGGGACCAACACCAGAGCAACACAAGCATTCCTACATTTTCATTTACCTGCTTGGGCCATTTGCCGTTTGACACTCTGAACCACATCACCTGCTATTGTCACTTTGCATGTCTTTTCTTCCTAATACTTTTATGCTGTGTGTTTTTGACATTCACATTTACTACATGACTTTTTAAGTGTACTCTTTCCAAAAATGTCTACTTTCAGTCTCTCAATTCTGCGTGCATGTTTTACCTGAGAGACTTGTTCCATGCTGCTCCTCAACTTCTCCATGTCTTTGCTGTACTGCTCCCTCAAGGCTTCAATCTCCCTGTCATGTGTAGCCACCTCATCCTTCAGTGCTCCCTTCAGGGCGGTCAGTTCCCTCTCTCGCTGACGCAAGGTCTCCTCCTGCCGTTGACGCACTGTAGAAATCTCCACCAATTCTGCACGCACTGCCATCAGGTCCTGTGGATGGTGGGAGACGGAAAGGAGTGAGGGCCCTACGGTAAAGGAATGAAAAGAACGACACACGAGTGGCCCACAGAGGTGTCAAATGTGCTGTCGGACAGGTACCGTCTGGAGTACTTCCACCTGCCCACTGCCCTCTGACTCCCTCCTCAGTTCCTCCTGCAAGCCAGCCAGCTGGTCCTCCAGGTTCCGGACCTGTGACTCTGCCGTCTCCCTCTCCATCCTGAGCTGAGCCAGCCTGAGGAACATTTCCACAGTATTGGTGTGGGGTTGCACACCTAGGGGTGGCATATATACATAAGTCTATATATAAGTATTTCCGTGTTTGTGTCTGGGTGTGAATTCCTGGTGACAGCCACAGTTTAGCAACATGCGAATCTTTACAAATACAGTGTCCCCTCTCTCACTCGGAGTGAGCCTGGTGGAGCTCGGTCTTTTTGCGGTCCAGCTGCTCCTGAAGCTGCAGGTTCTCATCCAAGCAGTCCTCCAACTCTGCCTTCAGGGTTTGGTCTGCACTGCCCATCTGGGTTTTCTGTTAAAAAGAACACATTTATTCCAAAACGCACTGGAAGAACAAAAAAAGAATTTTTACTTGATGACTATCAAAGCTGTATTGCAAGAGTGAGCCCCAGTCCAAGCTGTCATTTTTCAATGTCTGTATCAAGTCAGCTGCTTTACATCATCACAGGCCATCATACATCATCAGATGAGTGATTTAATTGAAAGTTAATTTAAAGTTCATTATAACACAAATGGATTTTTCCATTTACCTATTAGGAATGCCTGCGTACGTCCATCATGGAGTGTTTTTCGTTTCTCTACAGACACACAAATACAAACCAAGCCAGCAGCTCCACCTGAGCCCCAGTAAATACCACAGGTAACTACACGTACGGCTCTTCTGCTTCCCCTGTACTGTTAATTACACACTGCCAACAAGGCCACAGACAATCTCTTTGCTTGACTGCCTTTATGGGCTCAGGGTGACTGAATGAACCATCCTTCTGAAGCCTTTCCAGCACGCTTACAACAAACCATCTCATTGGTACTTTCTAATTACTGCTCAAAACACTGGAGGTAATTACACTGTATTGGGGTGTCAGGACTCCTCATTCCACACAAGCTCTGGCAGTTAACAAAAAATCATTACAACAGCACTAAGTGCAAGGTTCTAGTACTCTATTTCTTTAATTAAGAATTTGAATTAGATTTTAATTAAGGTCAAGGAAAAGGTTCAGCTGAACAACAACAATTGAGTAGGCAGGTGCAGGAGTGGAGCAGATCTCTAGCGAGCTGTATAAATTTGGGAGGGTCGGCTCTAGGACACACATCCTGTGGAACAGGAGCAGACACTGAATAGCCAGGAAGGCTCCTAGAATATTTTTTACATTCTGTCCTACAAGGCTGCTAACTTTAATTTGCAGTTATTTACAATTCCATCAATTGCTAATTTTATATTTTACATACACATATATTTAAGTAACAGGACATTTATTTTTATTGGTGGTCCAGCTACCTCCGACAGTCCAAAGACACATTTTTCTGTGAATCTAAATTGCCTGTAGTATGAATATGTGTGATTCACCTGTAATGTACTCTGATTTACACCTTATGGTTCTGGGATTGGCTTTGACCCTGCTTTATGACAAGTAGTTACTGATAAAGAACAATAGAATGCAGCAAAACACCCAGGATTCACATCACATATCCAAGTTAAAAATTTGTACAAAGTAACGGTACATTCATCTGCAAGTCCATCTACATGCTAAAGTCACAATGCTGAACTGTGTTTGACTTACCACAAAAACCTCTTGCCGAAAATAAGCAGGCCACAAAGACTAAACCATCTGGACGACTGCGAAAAGACTACTTGGGGGACCTTATATAATTTTCTAGTTACTCAACAGGACAATTAAATCAAGTGGTTTTTGGATGCCTAGAGGCTGTTGCTGAGCCTTTGTGCCAGAAAACTCCTGGAGTCTTAGTGGATCTGCATGACATTTGTGAACTGTTTCTATATAAGTGATGTATCTTACTTCCCTGTGGAGAAACACATCAGTGATCTCCACCTGTGGCTTTGGAAGAAGAGCATTTTACACTTACCTTGCGCTCCTCCAGGACAGAGGCCTCCAGCTCAGCCACTCTCCTTTCCAAGTCCCTCTTTTCCTTGCTCCAGACCTCACCAAGGTTCTCACTGCAGGCACTACTGTGCTGAGACTGCACACACAAATAAGGTGCGCTGAGAAACATTTACGCGCACCCCAGAGCACTTAGAATGACCTGCCTCACTGACATACACACATCTCACATAATCCAACTGCTTCTACTTAGACAAAAAAAAATACTTAGTGTGCACAAAAATGGGCAGCCAGATAAGTCCAGCACATAAACACTAAAATGTTGAAACCAGGAAGCAACACATTAAACAAACTACTTTTGCTACACTACACACTGTTTCATTAATAAATTCTAGCTGCATGTCAATAAATGAACTAAACAAATGCCTGCATGTGTCCAAAGGCACCAATAATGACAAGCATACCCGCAGACCCTGAATCTTCTCAAAGACGAGGTCGACTTTACGACTGGTGGCTGAAATGCTCTCATTGTTCCTTAGAGAGGGAAAAAAAGAGACATCATAAAGAGAGCTTTGATACCACTGCTGACAAAACTTAAAACATCACCTGACTACAGAACCACTTTATCAAGAATATCCATTACAGTTGTCCTCAATTCGATGGTCAGACACTGCATTGTACTGTAACTCTAGCCAGTCACTGGATAGGCCTGGATAGTTTGAATTAGATCTCAGCTCTGGATGTGGTATGCAATTTCAATCAGCACCGCCATCTAGGGCAAAAGTGGACCTCGCTGAGAGATTAATGTTGGGGGAAGCTGCAGCATCTCGTTCCAAACACCAGAGCCAAAAAAAAGTTTAAAAAATGGCCTTTACCCTTCTCTCAGTATGTTGTAGATCATTTGTTTGGTTTGTTCCTCTTCATTTGACAATTCTGCACTTTGATCCTGGTCAATCAGCAGGTCAGGGGTCACCTTCAGAAAGATAAAACAGTAGCTGAAATTTTTCAAGGATTTTTACCGAGATGACAGTAATGAAATACAGCCAATGAAATGTGAATTCCAAAGAAATAATGTTACAAAAAGTTTTGACCCATTAAATTTTTCATAAGGAAGGTAATACTTTTAAAACTCAATTTAAAAACAGAAATCAGGACATCTGAAATTACACTGCAACTCTATTCCATCAGATTTTATTGATAATATTTTGATAAGTGACTCGTCAATTGATCAAATGAGGGGACTGTCTCAACAAATTATTGGCTAAAATGAAACAAGAACCACCAAACCCTTTAGTCATTGAGGACCGGCATCTAGAAGCCCTACCTACAGTGTTACTAACCTGGCCCTCCATATGAGTGATTGGCCGTGTTGCCTTGGCAACAGACAGCACAGCCGATTGGCTCGAGTTTGGCCTGCTGGCAGGGAGGGCTGTCACTTTGGCCACAGATTCTGGGCTCAGCCGTAGGCTGGTGTGAGAGGAGGCTGTAGATGATGGAGAGGAACTGTATCGATTTGGCGTGGCAGAGGACAGGGAGGGTGACACCGAGATTTCTGGGCCATTCTCAGAAACGTCCAGGTTACGGGTATACCTCCTTTCTTCCAAGACAAACTGCTCTCGAGCTCTAGAATAACCTCGTGTTTGACTCCTGGGACCACTGTTGCCATCAAACTTACTTATGAGTCTGTTGATGGGTGCTAGGGAGTTTGTATCCACGGTTTGGGGAGGCTCTTGCTGGGGGGCACTTGTGGCAGAGGAGTCTGGAAATGGCTCCCTTGAGTAGTACTGATTTGATCCTTGTCCCTCATCTCTGCCCAACAACCCATTCAACCCAGACTGGTAGGACCCAGTCCAGTTCTTCCTTGCTGCTCTGCTTAAAACAGTTGACCGGGACTCTCCCCTCTCACTTCCAAGGCCAACACCTCCATCCAAATTCCCATAGCTCCCCGACCGCCCATCCCCAGGAGGTCTCCTCAGGTGCCCGTCAAACTCCTCCATTGAGTCCCGCTCCAGCAGAGAACTATGAGATTGTGCTCGCCTGAGGGGGCTCCCATCTGCTGGGGGGTATTGCAGACTGGGGCCAGGTCCTTCATCCCTTGTTCTGGGCAGACTGTTGTAAGCTGGAGGGAAGTTGTACTCCCGAGGTTGAGGCTTCAGCTGCACCCCATATGAGTCACCCTTTTCCCCTTCTTTCAGGACCACATATGGCTGCCCTGCTATCCCCTGCACCCTGACCGCCACCCCATACTTGGAGGGGGGGTTGTTGGAAGCAGTCTTGCTGTTGCTTCGCACTCCAGCAGGAGCACCCCCGCCAGTGTCGTGGAGGTCTTTGATGAAGCGAATCTGCACTCCATAATCCACAGGGGTCTTTCTGTCTGGCGAAGGTCTACTCATACTGGTATAAAGGAGAAGAACATATTAGACATATGTTTACATTTATTCATTGAGCAGACACCTTCTTCCCAAAGCAATTTAAGTTACTTAAAGTTACGTTCCCATTTATGCAGCTGGGTAAATTTTACTGGAGCAATTTAGATAACTTACTCAATGGTCCTACAACAGGAGGCAGGTTAAGAATTTACTACTTCCAAGGCCAAAGCCAGCAGCTCTAACCACTTTGCAAACTGCTGTAAATAATCACTGCTGTGCAAGTCTGAAAAGTCTTGTCACAGATTCTGAAGTAAAGCATCTCAAGGAAATGACTAGAAGGTTTCTTTGTTGCTGCAATTTAAATGCGCATTTGCACAACAGAATATCTTTGTGAAGATTACATCTTCTCAATACCAATAAGTATCAGAGGAAAGACTAACCTTTACTCTTTATGTAAAGGTTTATGTCTAGAGGGCCAAGGTTATAGGGAAATTATTGAGTTAATACAGCGGGTCTTATAGAGTTTTATGTCATGTTAAGGGTTTTAATAGTCGAGTTGTAGATAATGTTTGAAAAAAAAATATATATCTAATTAAAATGTTTTTCATTTTAAACAGTAAGATCAACTGAAACATACTGTTTTTCATTAACCGTGCAAAAACACAATCCCACATTTTATGAGACTGAATTGTTTTGGAGCCAACTTACAGAGTTGTGGTGCGGTTATACTATAGAACCAGCAGCAGTGTACAGATCTGGATTTTTAATGGAACACACCATAGGTTACCCACAATCTGAAATTTAGTTTAAGAATACATTGGGAGAAGTTCTCGTGTACACACATTAGAGGTCAGTCAATGTTTACAGCAGCACAAGCGGTATGTCCTTGTCAGTATGTTGGTGTGCAGCAAGAGACCAAAGTGACAATTAAACATTTCAACACCAGCAGCGTCTCAGAAAAGATTCCCTGGACAGGTCATGCAGCATATATCCCTTATTTTCCATTTAGCAACCTTTACTTTTCAATTATTTGTAAGACCCCACAGGTGATCTAAACTCTGTAATGACAAAACCAATACACATTTCTTTGTTAGGTTATGTTACACTGCCACAGAACCAGCCCTATACACCACCCAGAAACCACGCACAGAGGATTACATATAAGCTGTGCTTAGTATTGGTGAGAGTGATGATCATGTGGTTAAAGGCCGGAGCTCATGGTGGAGCCACCTCACCCACACATTGGTGCGCTCCCACGCAGCTTCTCTCCCTGCATGAATCATCGTGTGAGGAATGAGGAAGTTGGCAGCTCCCTCCATGGATTATGGCTTTAGGAGTGTTTACCTCGGGGAAGTGGCCTCTCAAGTCTGCTGCAAACTTTGCTCATGACCTTCATTAGTCATTAACATGCACGCACGCACACACACTTTCTTGCTCTTACTCTTGCAGTCACAATGTCTGCCAGTACCCAAGCCAGCTGTAATGGGTGAAATACAATATGGCAAGAACCATTTACTGGGAGGAACCAATCAGATCTCGTTTTTAGGCTTCCCTCCACTAATGAAAGTGCTTCTGGCCATTCTTCCTGTACATCTAATTGGCAATCTTCCCCTGTCTACTTCACGTTATTAGAAAATTAATTCTGTCAATTCTATTTCTGAGCTAATTGTTACAGCTGTGTAAGCCGTAATACATTATGTCCCTCTTCTGGTCAAATAACCTTCTTTCACTCAGTTCTGCACACAATTCAAACTGACACTGTGGCCAGATGCATTCCAGTGCCAGCCCCTAAGCATGCTCATTAAACACTGTGAACTTATCAAATTCCTTCCTTCAGTATAAAAACTGAACACTGCTTCAATTATCCCAGTGCTCTTCTTTGATTCACAGTATCTGCCCACTGATCGTGCAGCACACGTAAAAGGTCATTCCCTTTAAAGGAGAACATCACTTCTTAAGTGACGGCAACAAAAACAGGCACATCCCCTTGCAATAAACTGATTGCACCCACACATTGTGCAGTCATGCATGCAGGGACTGAGCACCTGCGTCACAGCAGCACTAAGGGCTATGAGAATTGTGTGCAGTTTTCGAGTTACGAATTCTCAAGAGAAACAATGAGAAGCACCAACATTGATAAATGCTGCCAAGTGGCCTCTTTATCACTCGAGCCTTGTGTGGGAATGGCACTGGGAAAAGGTAGGAACGGCTGGTTTGATAAGCCTCAGCAGCCAAATAAAAACTGCTTATTTGCTCCATGCTCAGAGTTGGTCTTTTGCTATAAAAACAATTGGGCAATTTGCATAGCTTGCCAACTCAAACTTTTCTCCAGTGCTAGTAAATGCACAGCATATACCTCAGTTATAAACCCACAATGCTTTTGAAGCTGAAAGCAGTGCTTTGTATCCATTAAGGCTATAAAAATGAAAGTGAACATTAGTGAAAACATTGCTGCTGCTGCTGCTGACAGCACCGTTTCATTTCAGTGTGTCTGAATAGAGCAGTTCTCCAGTAAAATGCAGCATGGCAGCCTCCTTCCTCTGTGTGTCAGTGTGTCACCCAGGTTAGAAGAGCAGGGCTACATCTCATTATCTCTCAGGGGGAAGGGGGGAACATGTCCCACCCCATTGTGCAGGTGATGTGGAGCAGAAAATGGGGACAGAAGAAGGCTGGGAACTCAACCTCACAGACTGCTGTTGTGTGTGGGCCTGTGTGGCTCCTTCTCCAGTGCTCACCTTCAGTTCTGTAGGCAATTAGTGCAGTTTGGGGACCCTCCTGCTCTGTCCTATAAGGGTTTTCATGGTTTGTCAAAGTGGCATTACATGACAAAGTCCTAAAAACTATTTAACAACCAAGTAAACACATGATGAAAACCCAAGAAATAGCTTCCTTGCAAAGTTAGAGACCACATGCACCTGAAACCAGATATCATTTTCTAAAAGTGACCATTATGTACAGCATCTATTAAACATATTCTCTTGGATTTTTTCAAGTTTCAAGGTTTACTGTTTACAACATTGAGTCACAGATGGGATTGGTTTTAATTTTTGACACCGATTGTCAAAGATATTAAACACAAAATTGATTGCCTAAGCATTCACACCCCCATTAGCAGAGACACCTTTAGCAGCAATTACAGCATTGAGTCTGCGTGGATAGGTCTACCAGTGCTGAAGCTCTGTTGAGCTGCATGGGGATTATGAGTGGACAGCTATTTTCAAGTGCAGCCAGTTGGGCTGAGATTTGAACTCTGACTTGGCCACCTTAGGGCCAAGGAGATTTGTTTTAATTTGGACATTTAAGAGTCTTTTATCTGATGATCAGTGTCAACAAAGCCTAATTAAATCCACTGTGACTCAGTGTATATATTTTATATAGGCAGTGTAGCTTTATTATGCAAGAAATGTATTTATAATTACACATAACCAATTCTTAAAAAATTAATCAAGGGCACAATAGTTGGCTTTCTTGGGGTAGCATACACGTGTACCGTAATTAAACCTTACAAAGAATGGAGGAGTAACGGGAGACTCACACTGAAGTTAAGCCTCCTTTAAACAACATATTCAACCATATTTACTCCATCAGCCACAGAAAGACCAGCTGGATTACTCACAGACTGTAATGCGCACGCGCTTACACACACACACCATTGTTTGAAGAGGGCATTAACAAAAAGCTCCAGACTTCACAGGCTGCTACAACTTGCCCAAAATTTCTGAAACACTAGAAGCATGGAAGAACCTGACATTAAACTTGAAGGAAATCAGCACAAAAGCACCTGCAAAGAGAAATACTGCATGGGACAAAATGATACAAAAGACCTAAAAACGACCTTCAGTCATAATCATGAGAAAATGAGGTAGGGTGATACATCTCCCTTAAAGTTCAAGCAAGCTCTTTTGCCCCCTCCTCTAATACCTGTGTATAACTTCATTGAATGCTGCTGCCAATATCTTTTGGTCCCTCCAACATTTGCCAAACTATTATGACAACACTGTTACACCATGTCCTGCTCAAATTGTCAGGAAACAGGAAAATTTAGTTTAACATGGAAACAGTGGAGAGCAGAAAGCAGGGTACCAGGTAGAACTGCCACTGTGCATTTAAAAGAACCAGGTTCCAGTCTTGCCACCTGCTGCAGAACTCTTGAACAAGGTATTTACCCTGAATCGCTCTAGTAAAAATGTCAAAGCTGCATAAACAGGGAAATAACTGTATTTAGCTTAACACCATAAGCTGCTTGGGAGAAAAGTGTCAGCTATATAAACAAACAATTTAACTATAGTTTTCATTATAATTACAGGAAATTACCATCCCAAGGAAGACATTCCGTAACGTCCATCCACCAATTGCACTGACTTGTGCTGAGCTCTCTGAGACGTGACTGTGGTCCTGCACCAGTGATCATGAAGATCGGGGGGGGCCAAGGTGCACCGCAATGACTCATAAGTGCTAAAAACTGGATCAGCTGGATGGTGGCATAGTTGGCCTCAGACACACTATACAGCAGAGTTTTGTCACCCTGTCACTCCCCCTATAGAGGCCTGCAAACGGGAGTACTGTCTGCTGCAACTAGTCCTCACAGTCCAAAGATTCAATATGAAACTGTCAGACAGTAGCAATATGATTACAGCTGAAACAAATTATAAATATTTTAAAAATTATTCCAGTCATGTATGTTCTATAAATCAAGACAATTTAATAAGAGGTACAACCATTGATCTCTGGGGGCCAAGTCCAAGCAAATCACTGCTCTGACGTAACACTGACTATGTTTCTTTTATAACTTACAGGAAGAAGGGATGCTGATTAAATGACTGTAGTATCATCTGCAGAATCAAAGCCTGCTAAATTCAACTTCATTTTGAGCACAAAAAACATAAGAATTGCATAATATATGTATATCATATCTTCCTGTAAAAAAATCTTTAATCAAATTTGACATGACAAGTTTAAACATGTGATGCTGATCATTCTACAGTTGAACCGCAGCTCTAAAAACTAAAGGACATATGAAACAGACACAGGTAGTGGAGGTTAAGGACACAGCCTTTTAATTTCATAGTGACTAGTTTAAACCTGACACTTGTCACTGCTGTTGTACCCTTGAACAAGGCACTAAACTGTGTTCCCTCCTGGAGAAATTCAGGGTATTTAAGACTGTGAAATCCTACATCACATCCCCCAAGTCAATAAATGCAAAGACATCCATAGATAGAGAAACCCTTGCTGCTGGCATGCAATACCCAGTTCTGCCAGGTTTTAGCAGGTAGTGTATCGGTCAGGGCTGCTACTGTTGTATAACCAGGTTTTAACGTGTAAACTTGGTCAACTTTCAGGATGTGCCAGTGACTTGTCAAAAAGAGTTTCTTTTTGTACTAAGAAAACGGGAATGAATTTCAAAGCACCCTTGTTCTTAAATTCACAGATCATTCAAAGTTTCCTTTGGTTTATCAGAATATTTTCCTCCACGGTCTCCCCAGGGTGCTCTCCACTTCTTGGCCCCTTACGCTCCCTCTTTTGCCTGCTTTTACACTGAAACAATCGCGTGCTTATTTCTCACTCTAATTCAAATCTGCCTCATTGGCATAACAAAAAAAGAGTCCGGTGAACCATATAGAGAAGTATAATACACTTAGCATTCCACTCATTCATTTTTGGTCACCATCCCCAACATTCACATTCGCAAGCTGTGTGTGTGCTTGTGTGAGTAAATTTGAAACACTTTCAATAAAGGAAAACGCTCATGCTCCCGGTGTATCCCACTCACCTGTAACCATTGGCTTGCTGATGGTGTCAACACTACAAAGATAATGGCCGTAAAACTGCCCAGACAAGCAATGAAGCATATGTGACAACTTGGTAAAAGTAACAAAGGAAATAACTGTCACTAAGCAGTTATACACCAGCAACTTGATCCACCTTTTACTTAAACATATTTCACAGACTGTTTCCCATGCAAGGAGCTCTTATCCACCCAAATTCTTCAGACATTACAACAGAATGAGTTTGTTTCACTTTCTGGACTAGAGCAGCGCTCCAGAATTGTCTCATACTGTCTGTGCGCCTGTTATATAATATTCATATGCAAATAATATAGAATAAATTAACACTTTCAAATCCCAGTTGGTGTTTACTATACGTTTCCTGCTGTCTAACACCTAATCTGGGATTTGACGACACTTTTTGAACCCCGTACAGAACTGCACTGCACTTCAGATTAAATACTTTGCTCAAAGGCAAAAGAGCAGTGGTGCTGGGCGGCCTCAAAACCACAGCCTCTAGGCTTCGGGCCTCAAGGTGCGCCGGACGTCTGTGAACGCGCGCACGCGCGCGCCGCTCCGCAGCCACGGCAGACAGGGTCAGCCGGGTGCACGCGAGAGACACACGAAACCTAAGGAAAGGCGCGAGAACAGCAGTCGCTCACAGGCGCGGCACCGAAACCAGATCGTTTTATTTTTTTCTTGGTCTCTAACAGCAAAGTTACACCGCATCGTTCAAGTCACACAACTTGTTTATAAAGGTGTGCAATCGTTAAGTTAGCATTAGTCGCACTTCTCAGTTACTAACTTCGGTGTGACGGGTTAGTCAGCATGTTTCTGTCAGTAATTACAGATGTGGTTACAGAATTACAGGTGTGTGGGGGGCGCTCAGGTCCTCCTCGTCACACACCACAGTCTCCTTAAACTCACCATAGTTATGGCTAAATTTTGGTATTCACTGGCAAAGCTTGTGATGACCTGTTTCAGTCGCGAGACAGCTAACCAGTAGCTAACTAGCCGTGTAACCAACAGGTAGCCCACATTCAACCTACTAGTACTCTCGGCAGAATTCAGCCACATATACAAAGTAAACCCCTTTGATGGGCACCGTTTACCAGGTTCAGTTAAAAAAAAGCCAAGTGCCCGGTTACTGGCTACTCATTAGCTGTGTTACCAGATTAACTTCACCAACTCATTGCACCGACCGTAATGTGACAAACGTTCTGACTTATTACTGTACCTGCTGCTGTTTCAGGGAGAAGCCGTGTTCTTGAGCAAATGTTGGTCCTCTTTGCTGATGTTTACTCTAATAAATTGTACTTTTACTGCACTCACTGTTATCGCAAATCTCGTGTACCGTCACAGGATAAAATATAAATTTTCCTTTTGGCCTAACGCGGTAAATCGTTTTTGCTACAACCTGTTACCTTTGGGACCGACAAGTTATCCCGCCCAGCATGCCCGCCCCTCGGGAACATCCCATTGGCTGAGCACAGGGAAATGGGCGGAACTTCTACAGCCATAAGTCGGTTTTCTATTGGTGAAGGGTCAACGTCAATCCTGCAAAGGTGCCGCGAAGGATGGTTCGCCTGTTGGTTTCCACGCTTTCAATCACGAGCTTTGCACATTGGAGCCGCGCAAGTTCCACGGTTTTCAAATATTTCAACTTAATAAAATTATTTTATCTCCTTAAAATATTTAAATGGGTACATGCAATTTTTTTTCTGTTACGTTTCCATTGCACTAAAGAATAAATATGTTGCCCCTTTGTAGAGTGTAGATTGTTTCAGGTGTTTACAGGTTTTCATATTTAGGCATTTTTTCATATTTTGCATTTGATGGAATCACAGTGATGCGGTACAAAATATATGACTAAAGTCTCAAATCAGTTTTCTCTCATATAAGACAGGACTTTGAATGTGTCCCTCAGACCAACGCTATGCTCGCTTTACTTATTACATATGCTTATATAGGCATAACCTTATTATGTTGTTATGTTGTTGTTCAATTTTACTGCAGTAACCTATGTTATCACCCCTCACCCCTAAACATGTATTTTGTGATTCTGGTAATATTTGTTTTGCACATTATTGCGAATTAAATTAAAATGCAGATAAAGACCTAAAATCAGATTT
The DNA here is from genome assembly GCA_900497675.1 of Arapaima gigas. NCBI lineage: Eukaryota > Metazoa > Chordata > Actinopteri > Osteoglossiformes > Osteoglossidae > Arapaima > Arapaima gigas. The sequence goes on along the minus strand of UFQX01000297.1, from coordinate 348,771 downwards.
AAATATTTTTTTAAAATCTTCCATTTTCGCCTTAGAACAAACAGACCAGAATTAGTGTTCTCATGTCCTAGTCTGTGGCTTCTTCTTCTTTTCTCCAAAATGTTCGATTAATCTGTAGCTACTTCATTCTCTAAGATCACAAACGCAAAGACCTCATCACCACTCAGTGGAACATTTGCTATTTTTACTGAGATTTTTAATTCTGCCAAACAGATACGGAGTTTCCTGTTAAACCCGAGATGTAATACAGATGCGTTTAAACCATAAAAGATAAGATTTATTGTCGTTAACTGCATGGCTCGTTTCTACAATACACTGGATCTGTTTGTGATCTCTTTCACTTGCAACTTTTTTTCAGTTGCCTTACTTTTTTTGAAAAATTCACTCTATTGTCTATTTATTCATTTTCACCTTCGTTATTCTTCTTTACGCACGTTTTATTTTCTTTATATTGAGTGTTTACGGAGTGTCAGCAAGGAACGATATTAATGCAAGTTGCTATACTACCTGTTCCAATGACGACTGTAGTTTTGGACAATTTTGATAAATCACGTTAAGCAACTTGAGGCAGGAGTGATGCAGAAGGTGAGCAAACGGGGATTAAATACGAACTATTCTCTACCGTCCCACAAGAGGGAACCACAGCACAGTACAATTATCATCATCTGTCACTTTCTGAGGGCACTGAGGTCCTCAAAAGCCTGCTGGAAATAAATCCCATTATATCCGTTCATCAACGTGCTGCGCTGAGCTGATCAAAATCAAAACATCTGCTAACCAATATCTTCTGAAGTAAGAGCTAAATCAGCACGTTTTCACTAAAAATACGGGAATTCAATGCTTTTTTGGTTTCTTCACCTTTTATTCACTTCTTCACATCTTCTCGTTAAACAGTGCAAGCAAAATACGTTTAATGGTCAAACCCATTCAGTCAGAGAGAAATAAACTGATGAGCAAGTTTTAATAGCAAATTAGTGGTCTAAGTGATCTGGAACGTGGCATGATCATTGGTGCCAGTCGCTCTGGTTCCAGTGTTTCAAAAACATCTGTCCTGGGAGGATTTTTACACACTACAGTTCCACAACCACAACAGCATATTACCCTGTTTACCCTACCCAGCATTTTGTAGAAATTGAATTTTCAACAACTGTGATGCAGACTGCAGACCTCCTTGTCAAATGTTCATAAAATGTCACCACTTTGAGTGAATCTGGTTGGCCTTTGCATTTGCTCATCAGCCTCCAGTTGATTCCACTGTGTTTCTCTTCATTCAGCCTCTTTGCTGCACTGCCTTGGCCCTGAGGGATGATGTCACCACTGACCTCAAGGTCACACTGGATGTGTGTCACTGAAGTGATAACAGTCCTACTACTGGCAGGAGGAAAAAAGGGACTTTTATGTATGTCAGTCGTAGGGAGGTGAAAAAGAAGCCTTTTTCTGATTAATACTCCTAGGAAACACCAGAACAGGAGCAGTGGCTGCATACAGGGAACTATAAACAAAACATCCAAAACTGCTCCAAGAGAACATCCTGTAGAATTTTTGTCAGTTTGGCACCTCAGCTCTGTATTAGAGATGTGATTTTTGGTAGTGGATAAATAGATTATTATTTTAGCCAAAAAGCTGGGCACAGTGTACAGAGATGCTCATTACACCCTCTGATGACTTCCATACCTTTTCTCTGCTGAATGTGCATTTTAAAATTGTAAAAAAAGTGCTTTTCCACTGTAACAACAAGAATCCCACTTTACTCTCTCTGGGTTTTCAGAACCTCATTTTTCAGTTCCTCTATTCTCTTTCCCCATATTTTCACATTCGGTTTGTAGTCCACATGTGGAGCAGACAGACAGGCAGCCACAGGACTGGATTGTTCTGGAAAGGAGTTTTTGTATTTCTCTCCCCTCTGAATCTACAAATTGATTCAACTTTTTTCTGAGGTAACATTATTTCTACACTCTGCTGTATAATACATATCATATAATAAATTTGCCATCTAGCAAGAAGAAAGCTATAAAAAAACTAACTGAATTAAACTCAACTGTTTGCAATGAATTATGTACTGGACCTTTATGATGAAAGGGATAAACCCAAAACCCAACAACGACAGTGAAATTTCTTGAATATTTAGCAGATAGAGGAAATTTAAGTGAGTTATAGAAAGTACTCCAGTTCACTGGTGATGGAAGGATTAGTTTTTTAAGAATGAACAAAATACACCTTTACCACTCTAGCTGGCAACAATAATGCATGAGAACAACTCCTAAAACAAATTGTCGATGATCAGGGACGTTTATATCTGGATTTTACATAATTCATTTAAATTTTGAGAAAGGAAAATACATTAGGTAAATAATGGAATCCAGACCCTAAAGTGTGTCCATATTTAACCCTAGTATCCGAATTTGTCAACTAGAATTTTAAACAATGACAAAATACAACCTAATAAGGCATCTTAGTTTAAAAACATGTTAAAGCTAAAAACCAACCCTTGCTGAACTATTTCAGTGCCGGATAATCAGCGCAAACATGATTGGGCTTCTTATTATAGAAGGTTTCAGAGCACTTATTAGGTTCTGGAGAAGTAAGATTGGAGAAGAGGGCTTGTGTGGTAGCTCTGATGCAGCTCACACTCAAATTCCAAGTTTCGCCTGTTAACAAGTCTGTGTAATCGCAAAATGTAGCTCGTAAATTCATTATAAGAAACAAATCTGACTTGTTCCTTACAGTAAAAAGTAAAACTGTGTGTCAAGAATGTTCTCTGAAGCCTAAAAGAAAAAAAGACTGGACTGTACAAGGCTGAAAAACTGAACTGCCTGGAATCTGTGTACCTCCTCACTAAGACTTATATAAAATGATAATCGAAATGCCAGAACTGCTCACATGGCCACAAACAGATATACTACCAGCATCTCTAAATATGGGTCATTGTTAAAATGGCGAACAAGATATGTAATATTCATGCTACTTTTCATGCTACTCTGAGCCAAATCTACAAATGAATAATTGAGTGCAGACCAATAATGTACAGATAGATAGATAGATAGATAGATAGATAGATAGATAGATAGATAGATAGAGTATCGGCCGCAGTCACTGCCATGAACTAGAATAATACCGGTAGTGGGTGTTTGCAAAAGAAAACATGCGGACATTTTAGACTATATTCTTGAAAATAATTTCCTATGTAATGTGAAAACCGTATAAATGAAGAAGAATCGGGATTTTAAACATGACATTTGTCTTTATTCAAGCAGTTTCTATCCAACTGATCCATGGTTCCAAACATTAACTACAACTGAGCTGCCAATTTCTTCTAACAGCTATAAAGCACGAAACATTCAGACTGACTTTGCTGCACTGTGGTGAAAACCCATCACCGTAGACTTCTGATACGTTCCTGGGGTCATATATTTGTACAAATATCCAGCATGTCGTGCAGATCTTGCGTCCAGTTGTAACCTGATCCGGACCTTGGTGCACATGAGCGCCACTCGCTGCGTTCAAAAATCCAACAGACCGATCGAAGTAACGACGCCGACAGCATGAAGTCAAATATTGCCAAACCTGGGATCCGCATCCTTCTAACTTCCTCTCAAAAACGTTCCATAACCGATGCTCACAACTGGAAGTCGACAAGTGTCGAACAGAGTCGAAGCGCGCGCGCAGATTGGCGCACGAAAGAGCGAAGCTGTTCAAGATGATTTTTACAGGTTGGACTGTTTCTTATACATACACATACGTGTGTGTGTGTGTGTGTGTGTGTGTGTGTGTGTGTGTGTAATGTATTTGCATCATTATACAACAAATTTTACGTTTTGACTGAAAAGCCTTGATGCCTATTTTCACTGAAAGCTGGAAATGTTCCCACTGCCTACCTGTTGCTTTAAACTGCCACTATAGCCGCTTCCCCCCGTCACTGTAAAGACACCCTCCTCCCTCACTTGAAATATCAAAAACCCCCACCTCCACCCCCCCACCCCGCCCCCCACCGGTCTGCGCCTCGGACCCCGGACCCAGAGCTGCTCAATCTCAGCAGGGCAGTCGCTTCGTGTGGACGCTCCGGGAATGGGATCTTCCGTGAGAATAAAGAAAAACTACAAATTTTTCCGCGTTTTCCCCTTAGAAAAGCAACTCTTTATTCTACGAGAATAGTGTCTGAAAAACAGGGAAAGAAAGAAAAAGGGAGGCAGGGAAATGAGAGAGAACTTCAGCGAGGTAAGAGCTGCGGGTGCAAAAGACCAGTAGTGGAAGACAAAAGCTGTATATGGAGAGGAACCGTGGGGAATACAGGTCGAGCTCTGCGGAAAATATGGTGTTTTATGGGCGAATGTTCTAATAATTTTTTTTACAATAACAGCAAGCAAACGTGGAAAGGCGACGAAGTAAAAGCCGCAGTAAATAAATTAATGCATAGTAAAATGCTGTAGGTAAGGATAAAAGCCCCAAACTGAGAAGGATTATTGTAGTGAAAACGCCGAGACACAATAAGACAGTAAATTAAACAAGTTTAGCCTCGTTGTCGCACAGAGACTTTGATCTCGGAGCGGAGGCGCGAGGTGCGTGTCGGCGCGAGGTGCGTGTCGGCGCGTGCATGGCGTTCGGAGCCCCCGCTCGCTCGTAGCGCCCGTCCCGTCAGCAGCCGCAGCCGCAGCCGCCATGGCCAAGTGGTTCAAAGATTTCCCCATCAATCTGAAGAACGGCACCGACAGGATCCGCTCTTCGTCCGAATCGGGCTACCAGAACCGGACGAAGCCCGGTCTGGCTGCCGGTACCGGCTCCAGACCCGGGGGCCATAAGGGGACCCTGCGCAAAAACTCGGAGACGGAGGGCGGGGGCGCCAGGGTGGGATCGCTGCTCTCCGGGAGAAATCGCAAAAACTCGGCGATAGAACTGGGTCGGAACGGCACCGGCGGGTCCGTGAAAGATGGGAGGGTTTGGGACAGCCTCATTCCGGGGAAAAGTCGCAAGAACTCCAAGGTGGAGGCGGGATCCGAGGAGCCGCGGCCGCTCAAGGGCCCCGCGCTGGCGAACACCTACATGAGCAGGTTGATCAAGGTCGACAAGCAGGAGAAGAACCTCAACTACAACAGCGACGCCGGAGGCCCCGTGGCCCCTGAACCGGAGAAGGAGAAGACCGCCAACAAAACAGAAACGGTGGGTATCCCGGGTGTCGCCTGTGGCTGCAACACCTCTCCAGGTGGCCCCACCTGAGATCTACAGCTGAAAAACCTGAGAACAATCCAGATGGCCAAGTAGACAAATAGCAAATAACACCCTGTGTGTGTGTGTGGGGGGGGGGCTTTAAACTACCTAAACCTTTTGCCAGGATGTGCGAAAGTTTGACACACACCTCACACCTCACCTTTTGCTTTCAAGTCAGTATCATGATAAAGTTACACAGAAAAGCGGACAAGGAGGCCGGTGTTTGCTCTGTTAGAAATACATTAATACTTCACAATCTATTGCTTATGGTCCTGTTTACACTTGCAACTTTTTTGTGAACTTGAATAATAAAAAACCAAAGAAGCTTTTTGTACAATTTGTGCTTCGTATCTTTTAACCTTTATTTTAGCCGCAAAGCGACACCCTGTCCTCGGCCGGGTTTCACCGCTTAGTTCGCTGTTCTCTTCCACTCTGCAGCTGCCGTCTGACATCAGTGCATTTTACAGATATGAACATACGAGCTGGACCAGCAGAGTTACACAAGAGAGGATTTTTTTTTTTCTCATTTGGTAATCCCACCGATGTGCTTGCTTGACAGTGTAAATATCCCATATACGTGCTGTGCTGCCTTTGTAAGGTGAAGAATGAGCTGCGGCTATGAAAGCTGATATTGCAGCTGGAGAGCCCCTCCCCTCCCCTTTGTCTGTTCTTCATTGTCCGGTCCCCTGCCTTCGCCCGTCCGTCTCCGTCGCGCTCCCTCTTCGCTTGGACAGGGGGCCTGTTGCCCTTGTTCTGACACAAGTAAGAGCACACTGAGCATTAGCCCCCTTTTCCCTCCCTCTCCTGTCTCCCTTCCTGTCCCTGTGTCATCCTGCTCCACCCTCCCATGGACTCACTCCCTTCCTCTTTCTCCCCTTCTCTTTTTCAGCCACTGAGCAAATGCTATCAGGTTGTTTAAAGGACCGTGTCACTCGACACTTACGTGCAAATCTCCTCTCGGGAGGATCACCCCTCTGGCTATGCTTTGATAGTACAAAAATAATAGAGGCAGAATGTGAGCACGAGACAGCGGAAGAGAGCGAGGACAATAATATGAGCCAGGAGTGTTAGCAAAGGAGTGGCCGATATTCATGTGTCCACAATGTTTGCCTTTCTCGTTTTGGTGTGGCGTTTCGCCGCTGCTCACAGATCCTGTTGTCACGACTGAGCTTTAAACTCAACACAGCAGGGCAAATGAGTTCGAATGCCACATTAGCTATCTGCTTCTGTGATCCGTCCCGGACAACCACATTTGACATCACAGGCCATTCGGACCCGTGCGGAGAGGGGTCCGATGGCGGCTTTTTCCCCAAAGCACGTTCTCGCTTTGTCAAAACACTTCGCATCCCTGGAGCTTCCCTGCTTACATGCAGGCTTAATGTCTCCGATACTAGTGTAAGGCCTGGAACAACGTCCTAGTGCCCCACACTGACGCCGGTGTTTAAAGGTCTAATTTCTTTGTTCTCCAGCTCATCATTCTGGAGGACTACGCAGACCCTTTTGACGCACAAAAAACCAGAGAGCAGAGAGAGGCAGAGAACCGTGGGGAAAACGACGGCTACATGGAGCCCTACGACGCCCAGCAGATGATCACAGGTACGCCTTTCTGTCTGCTGGCGCCTCGGTTCACTCAGCCGAAAGCGTGTTCTGGCGTGGCAAGGCTGACGGCCATAATATTCCACTCTATTTTGCTCCGCGCTGTATTTTGGTCTGCCCGTGTCGTGTGTTTAGATTTTTTGTGCCATCAGGGTTCTCTATTGAAACATGCACAGACAAAGGGACAGGAGGAATTTATTGGAAGCACTGTGAGTGAGGGAGGCTCACGGAGAGAAGAATCCCAATTTAAACGTTCTCACTGGTCTGCTTCCCCAAGCGGTTGCCCTGGCAATGATGTTGTACTGGGACAATGGGCGCAGTTTCCTGTGTCTACTTCCGGTTTCCTGCCTCTGTTTCCTGGTCCCATTCTCTGAATAGGAAGTTGCCCCCTGCTGAACCCCCCTGTGTTTTACGTCCACCCCCGATCTGAGAAAGTCCGCCCCCTGCCTTCTCCCAATCACTTCCAAGAATTTAGGAAAATGGCTATTCCGTCAGCAACTCACGTGCTTGCCTGACCTTTCAACTCATCACTCTATTGTTTTGCTCAGAGAATTGACACAATAGCCCTGAGGCACAGCGAGCGGTCAGTAACATTCTGAGGTTACAATAACAGAGCGAACCAGGTATTAAATAAATCCACAGGTTTTCGCAAGATTCTGCGTCATCTGATCACGCACTGAAGTAAGAGAAAACCCTGCAGAACATCATGGAATCGGCGCCACTTTTATACACATCAGAAAAATTGCAGCAACTAATGCAGTAAGAAGTTTACCGTAGTACAGTGGGTTGGGCTCAGTAAACGTGGCCCCAGCAGAAATGCATTTGTAATTTTGCAGACTTTGAGATTTTGCGTGTTGTGAGGGCAGCAAATCGACAAACGTCCCATGGCGAGCAGCCGGGTAACACAGCTAAACGCACGGGCTTGTGGTACAACGAAGGAAAAATGAGAGGAAGCTGAGCACAGTCACTGTCATCAGTCATTGTCACTCCTCCAGGGGTTCCCATTGTCACCTTCCCTCCACTAGCAATGTGGGGAAGTTATATACTGATAAAAACAGCGAGCAAACCATCAGGTCACTGGGTAACTGATCACTATCTGGTGTTTTCAAGGGCTTTGTCTCTCCATGTTGTGCAAAATAAAGAAAACACATGAGACAAAACTTTCACTTAGCAGAAACTTTCACGTAGTCATGTGGGTACTTAAGAACTGAGCCAAAGTGGCTCCTGTGGTGGCTCTGATGTGGCTCCATGTGACAGAAGAACACAGCCTCGAAGTGGGAGCTTTCCGCTGAGATGTTTCTTGCACTTGGGAAGGAGTTTGAAACTGAGAAGCCGTCTGCTACCTGGGGCAGCAGGGAGTGTAGCGGTGAGCACTGCGGCTTCTGGACTTGAAGATCAGAGTATTCAGACCCCACCCCAGTGCTGTAGTGCCCCCAAGCAAGGGACTTACCCTGAATCACCCAGTAAAAACTACCCAGCTGAATAAATGGGTAAATCTTTATAAGCTACTCTTGAAAAAATGGATGCATGAATATTTAAGGCAAAAAGTTTACTTGCTTCTGAGGATGAGTTGTTTGAAACTAGGACCCCAAACATGGGTTTAGGGGTATTTTATCAACACACAGGTGCCTGTAACAGTTCTGCAAAAGTGTATTTTTATTGCTATAAGGCAGCATGTTCTGTGGTTTGAATTATGTCACACGTTCTATCAGACATTGAAAGTGTGGCTCGAGCAAACAGCAGAGCGGCCAGGGTCCCACATCCCTGCTTCAAAAGCACTTTTAAATAGAATATATAGCACTGCTCAGTTGTCCATGGACATCTCAAATTCACTGCCTAGAAAAAGTATTCACCACCTCGGATTCTTCATGTTTAATTGTGTTACATTGAACCACGATGTATTTAACTGGGCATTTTTATCACTCGGGAACATAACTGGGTGGCTCAGCGAGGAGCTCTGTCGTCTCTCAGCAAGTGGCTGGGCGGGTGTGAGTTCAAATGATATTATTCCCACTTTGTGCTCATCCTAGCTGTTTTGCCCTGGATGGGACATCAGGGAGGCCACACACACCTTTCACAGAGATCAGTTAACCTGAATCACAAGTCCGTGGACAGTGGAAGGAAACCCACACAGCCACAGCTGGATTCGAACTCACACCCGACCAGCCAGCTGCCTGAGAGGCAGCAGAGCTCCAGACTGCTACAGCTTTAATCTTCTGTCTCCATTTTCCTACCAGAAGGTACCGGCATCTGTTTTGGTTCTGGGCTGTGCGGCCCTTCACCACAAACGTCTTCATGGCCTCCTGCACACAGTGCCCTCGGTTTCACACGAGGGAAGAGCGTGACCTTCCATGTCCTGCTCATCCCTGCATCCTATTTGGCGGAATGAGTCACATTCCGCCAAACAAGCTCCTCAGTTACTCAGCACTTCCCCTCACGCACTGAAGGTCCACTAGGGACTCCTCACTTGTGTTTCCTCGCTGTGAACCTGTGCTGTAGGGGGTATAGCGGTCAGTCAGTGTTTCAGCAGTCGTGTAAAAAGCACCGATGTGGGGATGGGATCTAAGAAACAGGGACAGTTGCCTCTTCTGATTTTCTAAAAGCCACATAAGCAGCTTCCTGAATGTGGCCTACAGCTGGGCCTGGCTGCCTGAGCCCTGTATGAGGTCACTTACAGCCAGTGCAGCGGAAAGCATCGAAAAGCTTTTAATGGCCTGGCTGCCTGCACTCTGTTAATATCACAGAAATACGCCGGAGGGGATCGAAGGACCTGCTCAAGATGTGCGCCCTGCTGGAGGGAGGAGAGGAAATGGCTGAGGAAGGCAGACCTCCACCACCACAGATATACGACACCCCGTACGAGGGCAGCGTCGAGACGGAGGGTGGCGTGGTTCGGATTCCGCCGAGCCGGCCAGACCTGGACCCGCGACCCCCTGCCGAGTATGAGCAGCCCTGGGAGTGGAAGAAGGAACAGATTGTTAAGGCCCTGTCAGGTAGTGGAAGTCTGATCCCTAGTAAACCAAGTGTCCAAGCAGAAATGTCCTGAACACATACGCACCTGGGGGAGGGGGGGGCACACTTTGGACCAGCAAAGCTTTTATGGTGTGGAAGAAACCCGAAATGGAAAAATGTAAAAGGATAACTTCCCCGATTACCCTGTAATCTTCCTCTTGTGACATCCAGCTCCACATGGCGCACTGCTAAATACTGCAAGCACATAAATGTACAGCAGAGATCACAGAGCCCTCTCCCTCCCGCTGTCCTCCCTCTGCAGTTCAATTCGAGGCAGTTGAGCGCTCGTCCCCCACCAAGGATGAGCCTTCCCATGGCGTACGGCAGCAGCACCTGCGTCAGAAGAGCTGGAGCCAGAAGATCCTCAAATCGTCATCGCCCCCTCCTTCCTCCCCCGGCCCCCCTTCAGAGGCCGACACTGCCAGAGTCGACCCGATGCTGCCCCTGGAGAAACAGAGGTAGGACGGACCGTGCAGAGGAGTAAGGAGTCAGTTTCCCGCTTGCTGTCACCTTCCTGCGTCAGTCTCACAACCCTCCTTATCCACCTTTCTTCAGTCAAGTGCTCCTTCTCACCTCAACTTACTGCACCAGTGAACGGTGCACATTTCACTGGAAGGGTTAGTGCACCGCAGATGTATTTCTGTTTGTTTATAGACATTCTGCTAGGAATTACTTCAGCGTCATCCCTGTTGCGAAGCTGAACTTTGAACAGGCTTGGCTGGAAGCACTTAGCAGCCACCTTGCGCAGCTAAAAGGCTGAAGTGGTGAGAAAGTGACAATATGTGGAATATTCTAGCAGTGCATGTCTCGTGTGTTCCGCGACCACGTGTGAGCAGAGGCCCACGTCTCTGACTGAGTGCATTTACAGCAAGTGCTCTGATCCCTGGGGTTGGTCAGGCGGTCCCACTAAGCCTCCTTCTTACCCCCCTTCTCCTGCTCCTCGCCAGCTGGTACCATGGTTGCGTGAGCCGCCAGGAGGCAGAGGCTCAGCTGCAGTCCTGCAGGGAAGCCAGCTTCCTGGTGAGGAACAGCGAGTCGGGCACCAGCAAGTACTCCATCGCTCTTAAGTGAGTGTCGCTGTCCGGTTTTTATGGGACGTCATGCAGAACATCTCTAAAGCCTTACGATTATTAACGCACAGTAGTCTGGTGAGGGATCAACGGTTTGCACTGATTTAAAATATTCAAACATCACTGTCACAAGTTACTGCCTTCCACTTGTGAAACGCCAGAAATGTGTCAGGGTTGAAAGTAACACCAATAAGAATAGCAGAAAAGTAAAAAATGATCATCTGTACTGGCACTTTGGGGGTGAATTATGAGATAGTAAACCAGCAGGGGTGTAGTGCTTAAGTATAAACTTGAACAATGCTGATTTATGGCCCTTTTGTAATATGTAATTATACTGCCTAAGATTTGAAGAGACATTAAACTGAAAAAGGATTTATTTACTACATTTACTCTCATTATTGTTAGCTGGTCTTTTCCTCCAGTGTAATTCATAATTTTGCTCATATACACAGACATTTTGCCAAGTAAAGTCAGGTAAAACGCCCAGGCCAGTGGGGGGGTCTGTGGTGAACGCAAGTGAGAAAGTGAGATAGCAACATTGCATTAATTAGAAACTTTCCTCCAAAGTGACAGGCTGCGATTGTCAAGTAGCATTGAACCGACACCTTAATCCAAGCTGATGTACAGTGTCAGCTACACTCAGCTGATACACAGGGAGGGAGTGTGACGCGACACACACTGATCTCGAGTCAAACCCACGTCTGAATGCACGGTCAGGTGCCATGAGACCCCAGCACTACCCACTGCACCGCCATGCTGCCCTAGACTCACACAAACAGCTCTGTGGTCTGGAATCACTCAGGAAATGACACAAAAATAGTCGGATTCTGTCAACTCTGTTAGCAGGAGGACATGAGTCCAGATAGTGCAGTTTCCCTCTCTGTTGGAAAACTGTCCTTTTTTAAAGTCCCCATTGACAGGCCGGTGTGAAGCTGGAGTGTCCGGGTGGGGAGGGGGGTCCTGCTGTAGTCAAGTTTCATTACAGCCACATGGAGATGATCGTTCCTCACTGAGGAAAGAACTGGTGCAGAGAAGCTGTTTTTCCAGCACCACCTCATGTTGAGCTCTCATTCCTGCTCTCGCCAACTCCCAATACGAGCAGGTGCTTCTGGGGCTTAAATCAGTATCCTTCCCCACAATGTCTATCATCTTGTGTGTGAACGTGAGAGCGGAAGCTGAGTGAAGGCCGATTTAACGCTAACAAGAGGCTACCTCTGCTCCCAGGACCAGCCAGGGCTGCGTTCACATCATTGTGGCTCAGACCAAGGAGAATGGCTACACGCTGGACCAGAGCAGCTGCGTCTTTCCCAGCATACCCGAGGTGGTGCACCATTACTGCACCCAGCGACTGCCCTTCACTGGAGCCGAGCACATGACCCTGCAGCACCCGGTGCCCCGGCCACACTGACTGCCCCCCACAGCATTCAACCCCCAACCGCGGGCCTGGTTCGGGACCTGGTGTAATTTATCTTACACATCGAATGTAATTGTCCTGACAAGCCACACACTTTCCTGAAACAGACTCTCGTCCACATTCCTGCCTCCTGTCACTGCCAGGCTGTGTGAAGCTAAAAGCAGGTGATGACATGATAAATCCAAACTTTATTGTATGAAATATTTTACATAAATGTCAGAAAAAATTAACTGAAATCATTAGCACCTCCTGGTATATTATCACCACTACATAATTGTTTTTTATAAGATTCATTTCTCTTTGTCTCTGATTCTCAAAACTGAACAGCGTTTCAAGAGCTGAGTAGGAGGACGTTCGTCCTCGAGCGGAAATTTGATGTTCCCCCTTGTGGCGAGTATTGAGAACTACAACTACTGTCTCAGGGTCGTGGGGGTCCAGAAATGAAGGCTATTTTGTCACTCCTCTGAATTAAACGTATTTTACACTCCAGATAGTGTAATTTGACATTATTAAGAGACTGTGTCTTGGACAAAAGAAGCCGGTTTTTCTTTATTTCCTTTTTCCTTTTTCCTTTTTCATTCTCCTGTGGTAATAAATTTAATTCTGCCAGTCTGTCTACTGCATTATGAGCTACAGAGTGACTCAGCCCAGTAGAATGTGATTGAATTTTCAATAATAAACAGTTCAGCCCTGTTAATGTGTTGCGTTCGATGCTGACATCTTACAGGGGAAGGACGTGGAATTATATGAACACTGGAGATTAATTATGCACCAACAGGTTATTCCATCGGTTTTCTGTTGCTAAAATTTTTGTTTGGTGTGAGTGGAATTACTTTTGGTTGTTCTTTTTTGTATTTGCCATGATTCTGTACCAAAGCTAATCACCAAAATATCATCTAAGTCGACAAATTAGTTAACATCCGGTTAAAAGTGGGAAAAGGTCAAGCTGATTTGCTGTGTTGGGTGCCTGAAGATGCTTTGTTTTTTGTACAGTCCTGCTGTGTCATTTGTCCACTGTTGCCATTCATTTTGTTATTAGTAATATCAATAAAGATGCTTTTGTTGATAATTTGACTACAATTTTTTCCAACTGTGAAAGCATACAGATTTCAATAGATCCATTAAAATACTAATGACAGGACTAGTGAACTAATAATGAGTAAAACTAGTGTAAGTTTTTACTCACTTTCAGGTGACAGGTGACGCAACTGACACATTTAACGGTTACAGTCTTTGGAAGTTAAAGGGCACAATCTACATTTAGCATGAGGGCTGCAGGGCACTTCTGCCACGTGTAGAAGCTGTTCAGTCCTTAATGACCTGTCCCTGCATTTTTCCTGCTGGAGGGGGTGTTGTCATGTTGCCATGGCAATTAGTACACATGGAAGCAGGGGCCGCTTCCACAGGGACCTGAGAGGGAGGCAAACAACAAACCCAAAGTGCAGTCTGTGAAAGAGTGTGGACAGTCACACGCTTCAGGGTGAAGGAGAGCAAGCAGCACTCCTGGCCTTCAGCAGACATCTGGCTGTGTGTTTCTAAAATTGGTGAAGAAGAGCAGAGGTTTATAGGGTGGATGAGAGCTGGACACACTCAACAGCTATGAAACATATCACGGCAAACGTACGAATCTGGTGCCACCTTCTGTGTTTTTTCTGTGTTTCTGTCTGAAACAGTCAGTTCTGCCACGTGAAAGCTGCAGAAAAACCCAGAGGTGAAACATCTGCCTTCTCCTAGTTTATATGCAGTATATAAAGGATGATATTGATTCCTGAAATGTTTACTTGGACTGTGTGTCTCCCAACCCATAAAACTGCCAGTGACATAGAAGGAGAGAAGGAGGGAAGAAGGAGAAGGGGGCGGACTGGTGATGCACTCATGCACTCCGGGGGGGGGGGCCTGGCTCATGAATAATCCATACAGTCGCACAACCGTATTTAGAGGACGCAGAGTAAGAGGGCAGCTCGTTCATCTCGGTGGGAGGCCTGAAAAAGGGAGACAAGAAATCCTCAGTCATCTTCTGTGTTGTTTTTCCATAACCATCTGACCTTATTAAAAAAAAAAAAAAGATTTATTCTTAATTTAACTGTCTGACCGCATCAGACTCCCTCACTGGTCGCCCACTGCCGGTCGTCGCTGTTAGCGCCGTCACTCACATAAAGTGCCTTTTTCTCGTGTTCTCGCCTCCTCACTCTCCCTGTAGACCTAGGTCACTGGGGCGAGGGTTACTCCTACATGGGGGAGGGACAAAAAAATCTGAAAAAAATTAATGAAAATGTAAGATGTGAACAGAGAGTTATTTTGTCATTATCATCGGTTCCTTTAGCTCATGTTTCTTCTCCAAAGCAAATTTACCAGTTTAGACCTGAGCAGCTTTTACCACATCACTTCAGGGAAAGAACCTGTAGTGGCTGCAGGAGTCAAACCCTGTCCATCACAGTCCTGCCTAAACTCAGGTTCAGCAAGACGGCCTCCACAGCGCTGCACAGACCTGCAAACAATTCACCTGCATTTACTGCTTTCTTGTTCATTTTACTCTTTTGTTTGGTATTTATTTGTCAGGTGTATTATTTTCTCTCTCTTATGCTGCGTGTCCCAAGTTTTCCGCTGCTGAACGGCGAATTTCACCAGTCTATTTTATTCTGTCCTGTCCTTCCCGCTAACTACTGCGCCACCTGCTGTCCAGAACCTGCTGCCCTCACTGTATGGCGTGTCAGTGAGGTGCAGGAAACAGCAGATAGTGGCAACTGGGGGCTGAAGAGCGAGGAAACAGAGGCGCTGGACGGAGGGACAGACACACGGAGGAGCGCAGAGGGATGAGAGCGAGACGGCAACTGTGACTGAATCCAGCAGCACAACCCCCCCCCCACGCAACTCTCCCTCCTCCCCGCACGTAATCCCCCCTTCTCCCCGCACGCAACTCCCCCTCCTCCCCGCACGCAACTCCCCCACGCGACACACGTTACCAGCAACACAACCAGCAGCTGCTGGAGTCCCGGGTTTTACATTATTTCAGGTCAGCTGTGACGTGTGTGTGATGTTATTATGTTGCATTAAACGCAAAACAAATATCTTTATTTCTTAGCTTATAGTTTCATATTAAACACGTTAAAACGATACCGCACGTGTGACGGAATTTTTCTTCCTTTCTATTCTGCAGATTCTTTCAAAATGTTGTCTAAGTTCAATTATTTTTCAGCCCAAAGTGACCTTCATCTGCATTGTCCTCGCCGGCAGATAGTTCAGCGTCTAACTCCTGTTTTTCTTGCATGATTATATTTATTACCCCCCATCCTGGTGTGGGACCCCCTGTGGCAACGGACCCCATTCGGTCACTTAGGTTCTACTGCGGTCCCTGGACAAATCGGCTCGATTCTCAGCAGAAATACAGTAAACATGGAAAAAATAACAATAATACAAATATGTTCGTTTCTGCTGTTTTCACACGCGCTACCTGAGCGGATCTGGGTTCGGCGAAGATGTTTGACTCGACCCCCCCCCAAGCAGCGTTTCCAGTTCAGCGCGTCGCCGCCGGTCTGCGCGAGCGACTCCGCCGCACCTGGATTTCAGCGCGCGCTCCCGCAGCGTGGAGGCGAAATGTCGCAGCCGAGCGGTGGCGCGGCGGTGCCACGGAGCCACTAAATATACGTTTGGAAGAAGGGGGTCGCGCTGCGCGTGTGTGAAGAGCTCCATCCCTCCTCCTGCTCCTCCTCGTCGTCCTGTCGCCGCTGCTCTGCTCGCGCTCCGGCTCGCGCTGCTCGTCATGGGTCGCGCGCGGCCGCCGATGCTGCTGCTGCTGCTGCCGCCGCTGCTCGCCATGGTGGCCGGTGAGTGACTTCGGTCGCGGTCGGTCGGTCGGCGGGAACAGAGGGCAAAATACCGGCAAAAAAGCGATGCGTATAAATATATTTATTTTTCTCTTTCGGAGGAGGACGCGGGGGGAGGGGGTTACCGCCGGCGGCTTCTCTCTATGACGGTTACATAACGGCTCTTCGCCGCACAGCCGGTACAAATTCAGGCAGAGTGCGGCGTCCCGGGGGGGGGGGGGGGGGGGGGGGGGTGGGGGGGGATTTAGATGCATGTTCCTTTTTCCCTGAGACATCTGTTTCNTTTTTTTTTTTAATTGCGGGGGGGGGGGGGGGGGGGGGGGTCGTGCTGTGGGTCGAGATTCGGCCCCATTTTCCGTTTGTCCTGAAACTGCAGCAGCAACAATGACAATAACGTGGATCTGGTTCGCGAAGAATTTTGCTGTGTCGATCTTAAGGCTGATTCATTCCTGTAAAACCGTCGTTTTGGGGAAGGATTATGGCATCGTGGGGGGTGAAGGTGTGTGCAGTTCCGCCAGGTTCTGCTGCTCTGATGCTGGCCTCTGTCCCGGGCCCGGTCCATCTCAGCTCAAGCTTTGCAGGAAACACACGCAGGACCCCCAGCGAGGTCAGACACACCACGCACTCCTCCTGTACGGCTGATGGGGTTAGTGATGGGGGTTATTGATGGGGTTATTGATGGGGTTAGTGATGGGGGTTATGGTTAGTGTTGGGGTTATTAATGGGGGTTAGTGATGGGGGTTATGGTTAGTTGGGGTTAGTGTTGATGGGGGTTAAGGGTTAGCTGGGAAAAGAGAGAATTGGGAAACTAGTTAAGTGCAAGTTGTTAGTCACTATTTCAGCACATGACTGGTGGATTTGTTTAGGTTGGTAGTTAATAGTGTAACTTTTGTGGTAAACAGGGGCAAATAAATTTCTTGAATATTGGTTTATTGAAGTGAACAGCAAATATTCACATGGAAATTATGCAAGTTAATAAATCCTGTATTTCATACGCTGATGTAAATCATGGGAAGCTGCGTCATGTCTGCTCACCTCAGGTTACTAGGTAGTAATAAGTGGTGTAAGAAAAATAAGTGGAGCTGAACTGCATGGAGCCTCAGAAAACATTTATTCTTATTGTTCTGATTTGAAATTTCAAAATGTAAAGACAGACTGAAGGACCCAACTGCACATTAATGCAGGTTAATGGAAGACAGTATAGGAGAACACACACACACACACACACACACACACACACACACACACTCTCTGTCTCACACACACACAAACACACACACTCGTGAGACACACAGGGTGTGTGTAGTGAGGCGTGATGAGGAGTGTCGTCTGGCACAATTACAGAGGAACGTTACAGTGTTTGTTGTTTTTACACGTGTGTGTGATTTTTTAGCTTCTTTCCTGCAGCTCCTCACTATGGCTGTGATTTATAAGCTGCCTGTGTTGCAGCTGCACCATCATTGTAAATGTTTACTTTCGATTTAAATTTAATGAGTTTCTGTGTTTGTTTTGCATTTTCTCTTTGTCTTTGTATTTTACACTATTTTATGTCCCTATTTGACCGTTTATTTAAGCAGGTTTTGTATTCCTCAAATAGGAGCCATTTCTTTCCCTTGGTGATGAGTGAACAAATAGGTATGAAATATGCGCTTTGCGTTATGTTTACGGTCCTCCTGGTAGAACTGCCGGTGAGAGTCATCAGAAAAGGCGATGCTGCCCACGTTACATTAGGAGGAGGACGACCTGAGGCCTTGCAACCCGGGGAAGGAGCACGTTCACCCTGAGGAGGTTTCCACACATCCACATGCTCACATTTAGACTGGCGTGAACACACACACTGCAGCGTCAGTGCTGACAGGCAGTATCGATGGTCCAGCCGGTAATAGAGGGAAGCAGCAATAACACTTCTGCTCATGTTAATGACAGATGGAGGTAGAGAGAAAGATGAGGGAGGGAAGGACTTTATAGCCTGAGATTACAGTCTTCATTGATCCAGTCTGTAAAGCCATCATTCCTGTCAGCTGAACAGAGGCAGGGCGAGGGAGGGAGAGATGGAGGGAGAGAAAGGGGGGGGCAAGCAGACCCTGAGTAAGGGACAACGGGGGGTCACCTTACTCTGCTACATTTGATGACGGGTCCATTTCGGCAGGTCGCCCTGCTGAGCCCAGGATGAACCGCCGACGCTGACATCACAGGAGCCTGATTTGGATCCTGACCTCTGTGGTTCCTCTGTGCTGTTAGAGGCGCCAGGTTGTTTTCTGCACACAATTCACGCAAACACAGGGGACTGAACTGGCAGTGAATGATAATGAATCACAGCTACGCTCTCAAAACAACATCCAAACAGCTCCCCGCCTAAGATGGCGCTGGCATGGTGCGGATCCCCCCTCACTGGTCCTTTCCGGACCTTTTTCTGTGCTCCCAGGCGGCCGGGCGGCGGACACCGAGGAGCGGCTGGTGGAGCACCTGTTAAACCCAGCCCATTACAACAAGCTAATCCGCCCGGCAGCCAACGGCTCCGAGCCGGTGACTGTGCAGCTCATGGTGTCCTTGGCGCAGCTCATCAGTGTGGTGAGTGACTGACTAGTCTGCCTTTTACCGTGTTGCACTGTGGTCGTCTTAACCGCTCAACCTTGCAAGCCACTGCAGAAGAAAGATCAGCCACGTTCTTTTATAACTAAATAAGTGCCTAGATTTCTGTCACAGTCCGCATTGCACCTGGGGCCCTGGGGACAGGTGTATGTGCAGGTTGTTTAGATGGCAAGAAAAACTCACCCACCTTAGTGACAGAAGTGAAGACTGAGTTAGTGGCACAGCGGTCCACTAACCCCTTAACAGGTGAAAACTGTGTGTATATCTGCTCTGCGGGAATAACTGGCCAACACTGACAGGTAAATATTGTACATTTCCATTTCCCACTCGCTTCTTATGATGTTCAGTAAGATATTTCCGCTTTTCTTCTCCTCTGCAGCACGAGAGGGAACAGATAATGACCACTAATGTGTGGTTGACTCAGGTGAGTTTCTCCTCTCCCCCTGTTCCTCCTTGCTGCCCCCTTCTGGCCACAACACAGAACAGCACAACACACTCGATACGCTGTGGGCTACAGCCCCCCCCCAGTTCCTCACTCAGCCCCCCTCAGCCCCCTGCTCAGCTGCGCCCTCATTCCCCCTCAGCCCCCTGCTCAGCTGCGCCCTCAGTCCCCCTCAGCCCCCTGCTCAGCTGCACCCTCAGCCCCCCTCAGCCCCCCGCTCTCTGCGCTCTCGCTGTGTTAGAAATGATGAGCTGTTGGCCTTAGCAGAGAACTGCCACATCGCACGTCTCCACGATCTTCACAGAAAGGCTGTTTGGACGTGTTCGTGTGGCTTCGCTGGCACCTGTCAGCTGACCTGAGCTGCTAGTCGCCTCCTGATTTATGCAGCAAAATGTTATAGTTGTATAATGATGCATCTGGCAGCAGAAATAGTTCTCTGAGCACCATCGGGCGGCGGCTGTAAGTCAGTCGGCCACTTGATGGTCTGACATTTGCCTGCTGCGACTCGCAGTGAAGTGAATTTCCGAGGGAAGCAGATGTTGGGGGGGGGTTGAATGGGGACTGCAGAACGGGGGAAAAACTCTCAACACTCATGCAGGAGCCCGGGGACAGCAGGGGGCACAGCGGCTCGTGACACTTCGGGCTGCAGTCGTTTATGATTCACCCCCCCCCCCACTGTGGCTCACACTCAGGAATGGCAGGACTACCGGCTGACGTGGGTCCCGGACGACTTCGACGGGATGGTCAAGGTCAGACTGCCCTCCAAACACATCTGGCTCCCCGACGTGGTGCTTTACAACAAGTGAGTGTGCATAAAAACCTGGTCTTACTTTTCACGCTCCTTCTTCTCTTGGTAGCAAAATATGAACAATTCATGTTCAAATGTGTCTTTTGCAGTTGCCTCCTTCAGTTGTACAGTAGGAGCAAGAAGTTGGTGGGGGAAAAATAAGGCTCCCTGCTTTCGTGCCCTAAAATGTCTAAAATTCAGAAGCGTTTTCAGATACACACATTTACCATGGAGATAAATATGCATATATATTTGTGTTTACTATCATTTTTGGATATTTTTTGTCATTTCTGTCCTGTATTTACTTGACAGACTCCTACTTGGCAGCAAAATCAGACAGAACAGGACTGCGAAACCACCTTTATTCTCCTTCCCCCCACGGTGTTTACAGCTGGGGTTCAGTGTGGCTGAAGGCAGGGGGGTGAACATCAGCATACTGAACATGGCTCCTGTTAAAGGGAAGATGCACACAGCAGTAGGGGTTGATCTGGAAGTTATGCAGGGGACTTTTTGGGTGTTTAAAACTGTCACAAACTTAAAACACAAGTCTTTGGACTGTGGGAGGAAACACACACAAACAAAGATCGTGCAAACTGCCGGACACAGTGACCTGGAGTGAGACCTTCAGCAGAGCAGCGCTGTGTGCAAAGTCAGTGCACAGTTGTTACTTATTATCGTCACACCTCCTCCTGCTGCAGAACCTAAACCATGGGGGTCCACATTGTCACACTTTTACTGATTCTGAACATGATAAAGGAGCTGTTGTGCGGCGTGGTGAGCTCCCTCCCTCCCTCCCTCCCTCAGAGCTGCTGAGTCCCATTCGGCAGTGAAATGCAGAAGGAAATGAAAGTGGGAAGAAGCTGACAAATTTGCTTACGAGGTGAATTGGTCGTCAATCCAGATTTTACAGTGATTTGTGAAAATGTCCCTTTTTTAAATTTTTGGCCATTTATCAGCTTTAATATGGAGGGCGGTTTGACATTAATGAAAATAATTGGGTAGAAGCCCAGAGTATCGTTCAGGGAGCTTTTCCGGGCGTTTCGACAGAATCCAACCAAGTTAATTTATTCACATTCGAATGATGTGCATTGAGCTTTACGGAATGTGACACAGAGGTGAACTTATCTCAGATTTACAAACACAGTTATGAACACAGAGCAAATCCATCTAGACGTGCAAATGGATAGAATGAAAATCTGACAGTCAAACGGTCAATAATGGACCACAGCGTGAGCACAAAGTTCAGGTGCCGGTTTCTGGCTGCCATTCAAACATGAAGCTCCCTTTCAGTTCCGTACGTCTATTTTTATCTGCCTCTTGTCTGTATTCATCATTTTCCTGATACTCAATAAGCTCTGTGACCTTCAAGTCCGACTGCCTCGTGGTGGAACGTAACAGAGATCGAACATTAAAACCGGGTTGAATTTGCTGCAAAACGTAAGGCGCGTGAGAGTCCCTGCAGTGCTTGTCTCCCTGTCTCCGCTTGCAGTGCCGATGGGATGTATGAGGTGTCCTTCTACTCCAACGCCCTGGTCTCCTATGACGGCAGCATCTTCTGGCTCCCGCCTGCCATCTACAAGAGCGCCTGCAAGATCGAGGTGAAGCACTTCCCCTTCGACCAGCAGAACTGCACCATGCGCTTCCGCTCCTGGACCTACGACCGCACTGAGATCGACCTGGTGTTGAAGACTGACGTAGCCAGCATGGACGACTTCACCCCCAGCGGCGAGTGGGACATCATTGCCCTTCCCGGGCGCCGCAACGAGAACCCTGCCGACTCCACCTACGTGGACATCACCTACGACTTCATCATCCGCCGCAAGCCGCTCTTCTACACCATCAACCTCATCATCCCCTGCGTGCTCATCACCTCGCTGGCCATCCTGGTCTTCTACCTGCCCTCGGACTGTGGCGAGAAGATGACCCTCTGCATCTCGGTTCTGCTGGCCCTCACTGTCTTCCTGCTGCTCATCTCCAAGATCGTGCCTCCGACCTCCCTGGACGTCCCCCTGGTGGGCAAATACTTAATGTTCACCATGGTGCTGGTGACCTTCTCCATCGTGACCAGCGTGTGTGTGCTCAATGTGCACCATCGCTCGCCCACCACACACACCATGCCTCCCTGGGTCCGGCTGGTGTTTCTAGACAAGCTTCCCGCCCTCCTCTTCATGCGGCAGCCCAGGAACCACTGCGAGCGTCAGAGGCTGAGGCAGAAACGACGGGCCAGGGAGCAGACGGGGGGCGGGGGGGCGGCAGCCAGCCCCGGGGGGGGCAGCAGGCCCTGCACCTGCTACGTGAACCGTGCCTCGGTGAAGCGCTTTGGGGAAGAGCTGGCAGCAGGTGGAGACGCACTCAATGGACTGAGGGAGGGGAGGGATGGCAGCGCAGCCCCCCTGCAGTCCTCCAGCCTGGGCCCCACCCTCACCCAGGCCCTGCTGGGGCAGGCGTGTCCGGGGTTCGAGGAGGCGGTGGAGGGAGTGCGGTTCATTGCCAACCATATGAAGAGTGAGGACGACGACCAAAGCGTGAGTCACAGGCGGAATGCCGCCTGGTTGTTGCTGCGCTAGTTCAGCAGGGTCACGGGGGGCTTCTCGTATTTGTGTGTGTTGGTGTGCTGTGTGAACGATGAGCTGGCGCCGGGGCCCACAGACGTTCAAAATCTCACAGTGTAATGGAACACACGCATTTGGATTTAGCTAAAGCAACATTTTGAGGGCAAGATATATAACCACCCGCTCACCGTTGTGTCTGGTTCAGCAACCCCCCCCCATTCTGCTCCTCCTATCCAACAAGGGGTCTCGGCAGGTGTGAGCCCCCCAGCTGACTTTACTCTAAATCGTTTGTGCAATTGGTCTAATACCCCCCGACTACTCAAACGTGGCTGAGTTGCTAAAGATGGACTCACTTTAGCAACTCTGCCTTTGACTGAAACCCCGACTTGTAGTTACAGTCCCATCTCCTTGGCAACACCCCCCCCACACGGTGTCAATCCCTGTGTCAGACTTCATTAGAAACAGGGCACAGTGAGTCTCTGCACATATTAACCTTCTCTTTCACCTCTGCCCAGGTAAGCGAGGACTGGAAGTATGTCGCCATGGTGATCGACCGCCTCTTCCTCTGGATTTTTGTGATTGTCTGCGTTTTCGGCACGGTGGGCATGTTTCTGCAGCCCCTCTTCCAGAACTACACCGCTAAAAGCATTAATCACACACCTGGCTGAGCCACCCCACGGGGGGCATCTCCTCCACCTGATGGCTTGACGGACTTGGGCGGAGGGGAGAGGGAGGGACCTGCTTAATGAATTTTTAACTCACCTGTTGAACTGGATGGACCGATGACCTCGCCACCAAGGTTTATACAATCTCAGCATCAAATTGTCTAGTGTAAGAAATTCTTTTTGGAAGTTCTCCTCCTCCTCCTCCTCCTCTTGAGTGACAACAGCACAAGTGAACCAAGGACAGCACAGTTTTTCACCTCTTCCAGCAGGTCCAAGTCCTTTCACCACGTACCATACAAACTCACTTTTTCGGCAGCTGCTGTCGCACTTTTGAAGCCCCTCCAGGAAAATATTCTTTGCTGCTAAACATTTCAGAAAGAGAGGGAAAAATCACCCCTTTTTGCCTCACTTTGCTCCTCCGGAGGAAGGTGCTCAGTAGCGGGTGGCAAACGTGTTCGTTGTGGGGTGTTTTATCTGGAGGGAGATGCGATCATAGGCAAAACGTCCTCAAGCACAACATTTATTTTTGCAGCGGGAGCAGCAGCTGCAAGTCGCGGACACGTCAGCCGAGCGAATCTTCCAGCGCAGCTGTGTGTTGGTGTGTTTTCTCCACCTGCAGCCTGCGGTGTTACTGCGACGCAGAGACGTTCTCAGGTCTGTTCACCAGTCAGAACTGCGGTGAATTACAACCTTACGAAAAAGTCAGTCGGTGGGAAAACTCCGGAGGTCCGGAGGGGAACGTTTGTCCTGCCTGCCGGTGTCCTCGTAAGCGGCATCCACACACGCCCTGCCCTGTATGCTCAGTGACCCCCCGCAGTGGCTCCACACCAGCTAACTAGGACTCATTACATTTCAGATGGTTTTGCTCTCATTACTGTCACCATTGATGCATCAAGAGGCTTTATATTCCCTTCTTGTTCTCCACTCCTTTTCCACACCAAAGATCTCGCTTTTCCAATATAGTTAAATAACCGTCTGCTGTGCACACAAACTTCCCGTTTTCTCGCAACATTCCGTCTCCAACTTCACTTAAACTCAAAGTACACCACCTGCTTGTCTTCTTCCCCTCTCTGTGCTTCTCAGCTTCGCTGCCACATGTCATCTGGTGTTTGTCGTTCGTCCTGCTGCTGCCCACGGCGTCTCGCTTCTCCACCACGGTCCAGCCTCCTCCGAGAGCCCCTCCTCTGTCCTCCTCACACCAAATCCCAAAATAAAGGTTATATTTGCAGCTCAACTGCAGTGTCTGTGCAGTCGGTGTCTCCAAAGGGGGGTTTGCATCACTCACACATGTTCATATTTTCAAGGTTCAATAACTAAATGGCACTCAGATGTGTGGAGAAAAGGGCGTCTGCTTGTAAACTGCAGGCCTGATGTTTGGCGAGGGGGGGGGGGGTTTCTCAAAATCAGTCCAGTGTAATAATAAATATGAAGTTAAACTCCCCAACACTGATTTCATGTCTCTTACAGTATTTTCACATAAACGCTCTCAGGTCACCTTACAAGGAGTAAAAAATCTCCAGCACATTGCAGAGCAAAGCAGTGTTAAAATTCTAATAAAATGTAACAATAAAAAAAATTACTAGTGTAATAAAATGTTGAATGTGTCAAAATAAGGAAATATGATGCAATTATTGATCACAAACAGGAGAGCTGACCTGTAAACACTGTGATAATTCCACACTGCCATCAAAAAGAAGTAAATGAAAATGTTTAAAAATTGCACCATTCGTATTACAGGGACCCAGCGCTCACTGGCAGGTGTCACTTCAAACTGTGACTCTAACCTGGCAGCACTGCAGTGTGTGTGAATATTGAGACCCGGAGACGTGCAGGACGCTGATCGGCTGAATGTCACACGGAGAGCCGACTGCGAACCGCCGAAACTTACACGATGTCACGGGCAGCTTGTCCTTCGGCGGGCTGGAGATGCACTTGTAAAACACCACTTGTTGGGAAAAAATAAAATGAAGATGTAGCTACAGTTCGGTGATTAAATTAGGTGTTTATTTCAATGAAGAGGAAATGTTCTAAAATGAATTAAGCGAAGCAGAGAACATTCACGTTCATCAGTGTCATCGGTTCATATTTTCTCCCAGTTCACAGCTGCTCTTCTCACATTAAAATTCAGTTCTGCTCCTCAGTGGCATTAATAGTTTGCGAGATGGACTCAACAGTGCCTGCAATAGAATTAAGGACTTAAAAAGCATCAGGAGAAATAAAACGTTCCTCCACTATTAGCTAGGTGTGTGTGTGTGTGTGTGTGTGTGTGTGTGTGTGTGTGAGTAGGTAGGCCACCCAATCCTCCTAATCACCCTCCTTGGTAAGATCTACAGAGGGGTGGAGTTAGACGCAGCCGTCAGTCCTTCTTCTCGCAGGGCTTCTTGTCGTCCTTGTTGTACTCGAGGAAGAAATCGTTGCAGGCCACCGTGAGGGCGCCCACCAGGATGATGAACTCGGTGAAGTCCACCTCGCCATCATTGTTGGAGTCCAGATCCTTCATAACTTTGTCCACGGCGTCCTTGTCCTGGGCATTCTGTGGGGTCAGGTGAGGGGACAGCAGTTGACAGTTAGGCTGCATCCCAGTAGGTTTCTAACATCTCATCTTGCTTTTTCTGACAGGAGATTAAATCTACAGTCACCAGCTTTCATGTGAGACACACATTTGCTTCAGAGATCATCAGAATGAACTTTCAGTTTTATCTGGCATGTCAGTGTTTCTACAGTGTGATGTGTGTGTGTGTGAGAGAGAGAGAGAGAGAGAGAGAGAGAGAGAGAGAGAGAGAGAGAGAGAGAGAGAGAGAGGTCCTGGTCTCACCCCCAGATAGTTTCCCAGCTCTTGTGTCAACATTTCCTTGAGTTCCCCTCGATTCAGGGTGAATTTGTTGCCCTCTTTCCCCGAGTACTTGTGAAACGTCTGGATCATCAGCTGCATCGCTTTCTCCAGGTTGGTGTCGTTCTCTGGGTCTCTGCTCGTCATGCTGCGCGGCTGCAGCGGAGGGCCGAGGGGGCCGTCCCAGCCAAAGGACAAATGGGGAGGCAGAAGGGGGAGATAATGAGAAACACGAGGCCTGAAAGCAGTGAAAGGCAACGCAGGGGGGCTGCATGTCGAGCAGCTGCAGTAGAGATAACAGGTAAAGGAGAACGTAACCCAAGACCCAACAGTCGAGCCGAGCCGAGCTGTGGCCCGGTGGCCCAGGGGCACGACACACGGAGGAGTCCGTGTTTACCTGATGTTACATTAATTATGCAAACGACAGCAACACCTGTGCCCAGGTACAGCACTTCCTGACAGGGCCCTTTGCAGCGCTGCCAGCACGGGGTGTGTGAGTGTGAGACATGGACGAGGTGTTTAACATAGACCAACTCTGGAGTAAAACCACAGTGTTCTGAAGCCCCCCGTTAAGGTTCGAGCCTCAGGAAGCACTTCCACACTTGGTTGTGTGGTGAGTGAAGGGAAGAGCCAAACGAGGCAGAGTTAACAAGTGAAACCGGGGGCCACAACAAGAAGAGCCCAAACGCGCCTTCGGCCATTAGGGGGAAAGTCAAGCATCTGTGGCCTGTATCCAGAAATAGCAAAAACACAGTGAGGGCAGCAGGTAACCATGGAAACCAAACACTGGAGGGGGGGAGTGCATGTGCAGATGGACAGACTGGTCTCTTCTGCAGCATCTGTACAATGTACAAAATAACCTCTTGCCATTTGTGAGCCTCACTAAGTTTTCTTGATCATTTAAGCTGCCAAAAAAATCTATTTTAAAACAATGTTTCAATTTTTTTATTTGTTATCCGCAGAACAGACGATATAATTATTATTATTCATTGATATTAAAGGTATAACTGATCTATTTTGAATTACGTTGCAGTTTTCAAGCTCCATTTTTATTGACCTGTTATAGCACTGCTCCCCAGCAATGAAACGCCAGCAGGCAGCACAGCAAACCCCCCCACCGTTCCCTCCAGCGACGTCCCACTTACCTGACAGGTGGAGAAGCAGCACCCGACTTTCCCAAAGAGGAGTGACTGGTGAAGGGAGAGCCTGCAGTTCCCTTAAATATCGTTCCTCCCTCCTCCCATTCCCCAGTGTCCTCTGCTCTTGTTTCACCTGGTGGCCCCCCCCAGCCTGCACAGCCTCGTAACATCACTCACTCAGACACGCAGGGGTTACCGTCCCTGCAAGAACCACCACGCAATTACTGTTTAATGTCCATTTAAGCTTTTATTAACAGGCATTCAGGCACACAGATGGTTTGGCGATATAGTGCAAACATTACAGTGGAGCTGAGCTGCAGTGGAATGGGGGGGAGGGCACCCATGTCATCCGCCAGAGTGACAGCGGCTGCCACTCGCCGGGGTGAATCTCACAGGTGAACACAGAGCACCTCTGGGCTACAAGTGTATTCCGGCCGTGGTTGTGCTCCACAGGAGGTGTCTCTCTAACGTGTCCATTTTTGTTACGCAGCTCAAGGTACAACAGTTGAGTCGTGAAAAACCCGAAATGCTGCATCATCACTGCGGTCGGGTGAAGCTGCTCCTCGGTGCGTTGCGTTCCAATTGGTCAGGTGCCTCGCAAGAGGGGCTCAACCGTGGCTCTGGAACTGAGCTCAGCTCAGCTGGGCGGGACGGGGGGACAAGGAAGCGTAAACATTACTGCAGGAGGGTGTGTGGCCTGCAGCAGTGTTCTGGTGGAGAGGAGACCCTACGCTTCCACCTCCTCCTGTTCCTTCTTCTCCTCCTCCTTCTTCTCGTCCATGGGCTGAGCCCCCATGGTGGAGGTAATGTGTTCGTTCAGCGACGTGGCCAGGTAGCTCACCAGGGCCATGTACTCCTGGAAACTGACCTTGCCGTCCTGGTTGTTGTCCAGCCCCTGGCGCATCTCTGCCACGGCGGCTGCACTGTCTGTATCCTGAAGGAGAAGCATCACCGACAGAAGAACGTAAAGCTGCAGAGCACGAAGACCTGAATCATGTTAAGTTAAAAGCCTGTAACCCCCCTGTAGCTCCCAATCTCCGTGAGTACAGCGAGAAAGCAGAGGTGAAGACATGAGCATAAAACCGAACCGTCATAATGTTGTGCAGCTTCTTCTTAACAAGCTTTTGGAAGTCTTTTGCTCCCAGGTTCTCTTTCCCCTTGGCGGCTTTCAGGTAAACTTCTGCAATGGTCTTAATGGCCTCCTCCATCCTGCTCACATGTCCAGCACTGCAGCAGACAAAAGAAGGTGAGGAAACGAGGAGGAGAAACCAAGAGCTGCTCGATTATTGGCAATCTGATGTTCAAAACTTTCATTTAAAAACAAGCAAATACTAACATGGGAGATAAATTAGAGAGTAAATAATGAATAATCCGGAAAAGGTTTCCGCGGGACCTGGGGGTCACAGGTGAATGATGTCAGATTTATTAAAGTGAGACAGAGGTGCACAGAAGCCGCCAGCACTGGGTGGAACAATGGAACTTCTGATCTTTGATAGTTATTTGATAGGCCAGGTTCACCAGAAGGCTTATGGTTCAAATTACTCGAGGGATTACCTACTGCGTGACAGTTGCTCTCTACTGCACGCAGGCAAACAAGGTCGAGGCCATAAAGATCAGAGGAGAACAACTGCTACAGATACAGATGTTTGATCAAAACGATGCAGCTGTTCGCCGTCGTGAGAAGTCGTGTTCGTGTTAAACGCTGCAGAACCTTTATTGATTCTTATGGTCTCACCTCACGCAAACTTTAGTTTCTTTATTCCTGCTCCCATATATATACAGGCGGTAATGGAAGAAAAGAAATTTTACCACAAAGTCGAAAACTGACAAATGAATTGAGAAAAGCCAGAAATAATGAGAAAATGAGCAGGAAATGAAAGCCGGAGGAGGACGTGTGGACGCGGGGGGGCCAAGAAGGTGAGGCGGGGAGGCCCTGCGGGGGGTAACCAGAGACGGCGAATCTCCCATCTGACATCAATGTGTCACATCCCAGCGCTCGCTGTCCCCCTGCAGCCCATTTGCACGTCATAAGCGCGCCGCTCGGCGAATCGGTAAACCGACAGAGACGATGCGGGAAACGCAACGTGACGCGGTTCTGTCGGCCCCGAAAGTGCGGGGTTTTCATGACTTTACAAGAAACCTTCAGAAACGACGTGGAACAACTTGTCTGGGCCGATTTCATCGTTTCTGAGTAGCATCGCCGTTCACACAGGTCTAAGAACGGATCTCTGCCTCACTGAAGACCTGAACCACCTTCTAACTCCACCTCCCACCGAGAATCGCTCGCGCGGGTGGTCCAAACCCACCCCCTTTGCTTCAAAGTTGTACTTTATGACAAAGTTCATCCAGTATTACTGTCAGTCCAGCCGTGGCTGATCCACTTAACAGTCCTTTACCCATTTATAGCGCCGTCGCGATCGAGGGGGACTCGACCCAGCAACCGGTACTGACCTGGGCCCCGCCTGCAGCCACGTGGACGGCCTGGTTCGGTTAAAGAACGAAGCACGGGCTGAGGTTCCGGTTTCACGGGGGTCGGGTTTCCGGCAGGAGAACTTAATACTGTACCGCGCTGTACCCCCCGGCGCGCGCTCCTGAAATATTCAATGTTGACCCGAGAAAAGAGGAAATTGGCGGCGCGCGACACCACATATTTACCCGCTCGGACCGAAGACAACGGTCCACCCTGCTGAGCTGCGCCTCAGCACCGCGGCTAAAACCCACATTTTTACTCATGTAAAGCATCCTAGCAGTTTTAGGGTATCCCCCACCCCCCAGGGGCGAACGCGCGCGCCGCACTCAGGAAAGCGCATTGTTTCGTACGTTTTTGCCAGGGTTCACATTCGGACCCCGGGGGTAAAAACGTCCCACTGTTCAAGTACTGAAACCCACAGGCAGGTAAAAACTGCGCTTCATTCGCACTTTAAAGACGCGCTGCGACAGATCGCGGCTTCTTGGATGGACCGAATCCCTGCACTTTTACACCTTTTTCCAGAGGAAACTTACCTCGAAACACGAGTCACGGCGCAGCGTCGGTGTCCGACAGCGCGCAGGAGGCTGTACCCGATGTCACCGTGGGTGCCACGCAGGGCGTGGGCAGCAGGGCGGCGGCTACAGCCAGTCGCCACACACCGCACTGCGCTCCGCAACAGCTGCTCACGTGCGGTGTATATTTGGCGGGTGTTCGCCTCCTGTTTAAAGTGTGGGGGGACACGCGCCGAAGCGGCTGCGGCCGCTTCTTTATCACGCACTTTTATTCACTTTTCCGCCGTCGGCCGCCAAGTTGCGCTTCTGCGGTCGACGCGCAGGAAAGTATCGCGTTCAGAGAAGAGAAAAGAGGGAATCAATGTGGGCGGCTTGATTGAGAAAGGGGGGGGGCGCCGCAGGGGGTGAAATTGCAATAAAACAACACAAAGCACGTGGGTTAAATAAATGGTTTTACTTGTGCGCATAACAAAGCAAAAATATTATTACAACTGTTATTTTCCTGTTTTCCAGCACCGGAACGAGCAGTAGACTGTACATCTCTTTTTAAACGTCTTGCGCGATTCTACTGGTGGAAACCAGAGTGCTGGAGGGCCAGCGTGCCAATCAGCTGCCAGAACTCGGTGAACGTCAGCTGTCCGTCATTGTTCTTGTCCAATGAACCCATGAGCTGGTCGGCCACGCCGGGGTCGCTGCCGTTCTGCATCGGGTCAGTATTTTAAATAACCATCAATACATTGAAAGTAAAGTGTACCGTGAAAATATTACTGCAACGCAGTGCGGCAGAACACCGCAAAAAAGACTAAAACGTTCATTTTAATGCCTGTCTTTATGACTGCATTAATTATTCATACATTAAATGAGTTACAGAAAGCAAGCATGCATTAAAAAGTCAAATAATTGTGCATAAATGACAAGGGAATACAGGTATGTATTTTGCAGTGTGGGTTGGTCAGGTATTGGATCCCTTCTGAAAGGGATGGTGGAACACAACCCACGTTCCTATGTGCACCCGTGTACCGACTGAGGTTCCGGGGATGAGGACGGCCTACCGGCACAAAGGTGGGCAGCTGAGAGGCCACCAGGCTGCGGAATTCCTCCTTGCTCAGCGTTTCGGAGGAGCCGTCTTTCCCAGCAAATGCTTTGAACTGGGCGATCAGGGCATCGATGGCAGATTCCATTTGGAGAGGGAGCAGAATGACTTGGCGACAGAGGAATCTGTTAAAGACAAAGAAGGAAAGTTGTTACTTCATCTTTTTCTGATTGCATTTCTGACTCCAAATTAAACATATTTACTGAACAGGAAAAGAATCGGCGTCAATGTGTGCAGTTTTACCATAAATTGCAATTCATAGCAGAAGAAGTGAATTGATTTTAATGGAAAAGCTCCAAAAAATAGACAAAGTAACAAGCTAAATTATGGTTCTATAAAACCCAGAGAGGGACAGGCTTACAGCAGATATAAATCACAAACTGCGGAGCAGAGAAAGGACAGCAAATCTTGCGAGGAAGCAGTAACGAAAGACGACTTCAGATGCAAGTCATAAAAAGGGGCTTCTCAGCCGATCGGGGTGAAGAGACCTATTCTTCTCACCTGGTGACACCAACTGTGTTGCAGCAGCAGTAGCAGGTTGTCTGAGCTGTGTCCCCTTCATCTTCAGCCTTCTCTTATACTGACCACCTTCCCGTTGGAACTGCCGAGGTCAGCGGAAAACTGATCATTCATCTGATTCCCCTCATTCCTTCACACATTTTCCCCTTTTTAATCTGCTCCGTTTCGAAATTTCCACAACAAAAGCTGCTGAAGTAATCCACTTCTCACCGAGGCCCTCAGTTTTTCCAAGACAAAAGGTACACTGGGAAATTAAATATGGAGTCATATTAGCAGCAAACAGATAAACATTAACCCATAACCACTGTTAACTACCCATTGTGTATAATTGTGGGTTCAGACTGCTGTTTACCTCTGTAGTTAGAAAACAGATGATCACAATTTAAAGTATGGGTGAAGCTGTTTTTTCACACTTGTACAGCCACTCAGCAGTAATAATACACATTCAAGCAAACAAGTCCGTGTTTATTTTTCACACATTTGCAAGTGTTAAAACATATAAATGACTCTGCTCTGGATTTAGATCATTTTAAAGCACTAATCAGAAGAGCTGCTTATTAACAGTTAGGTAAGCGAGTTGAACCAGACCCATCTATGTGTACCTGCTTCTGTGGACCACAAATGAGCAGTTAACAACCTGTCAGTTATTCTTCCACTGCGTCACACCCTAGTCTAACTGTAATTAAAGTGTCCCACAGTGTGGTAAGATGGAGATACTCAGCGGCACACACTCCACTTTTCCCCACGGAAATCTTCATTTCAAAATGAGAGCCATTATTCACTGTTTAAATAACCAACACACGAATATGAATGTTTTTTTACAGGCAGGAAGAAAAAGTCGTTACTAATAGGTACTTATCAGTCCATCAGCGATGTGCAGCTACAATAACGTTGCTCTGTCTCACACACACACACACACACATACACCACCCTGAGACCAGTCAACGTCCCACCATTCAGCAAGGCTCAAACTGTCCTGTCAGCAGGAACACGCCAACTGCCAACCAACAAAGCTGACGAGAGATGTTCGGAAAAGTTTTTTTTTTTTCCATACTTAGTCAGTTCACACACACTTAAGGAGTTAAATCTGTCAAATTTCTTTAGTTTTATAAATGTAATTTCCCACAAGAATACATATCAGGTAATATAGAACATTTATAATACAGGAATAAATAAAACCATTTTCTCAGACAGTTAAAGTGTGATGTTATAGTCACACCAGATTGCTGGTATAGATCACAAGGTCAAAACGGCAGTAGATGTGTCTCTCAGATAACAATCACACAAATGCATGGCTTATTTCTTGCTGTCAGTTGGCTACTTTTGTGTGTCTCTGTATAATCCTTTCCAAATTAATTAATAATGAATTATTATGCATAATGAATAATAATGAATGTGTCTATAATTGGACACATACACACAACCCTAAAGAAAAAACAGAAGCACACATGAAAATGGATTTGTATTGCAAGTTATCTGCTAAATGAAGTGAAAATATGAAATTGTATGTTTACAGAGTTGCAATAAAATGTAAAAATTACAGAATTCATGTATTTTAAATACATTTCAGGAGAAACAAACTGATTACTTAGGCACTCATTTCTCCAGTTATCACACTACCAAGTCACTAAGTAAATGATGACATATGGAAAAATAGGCGTGCGTGTGCGTGCGGGTGCACACGCACGCACACCCGGACATTAGGATCAGGTTATGCTTGTCCACACAAGGGCAGAGTCCACTCTTATTCACATATACACATGTTGCTGTCACCCCCCCAGAAATTTCACCAGGATTACTGTGGTATGACTAACTTCAGAGGGGAGGGGGGTAAGAAGAAGGGAAGGGGGGGGGGGAACTTTCCCATGAAACAGACTTGCACCTTAAATGTACTTTTTTAATCATTAGTTATAAAACCTTTATGATTCATTTCATGCTACTGTGTAATGCCTTCAAGCTCATTTTTCACGTTTAAATAAAGTGAAAAACCCTTCAGAAGTCTGAGCAGGAACAGGTGTGGCTGTAGGACCGACAATCACTGATTTACAAAATGTGTAGTACCAAACTTAGAGGAGGATTTGGTTGCAAGACGCACCCACACCCAGCATGTACACAAAACCACATATTACCTCTGTGCACTAAAGCAGTTTATTACTGCAGTGACACCACAAGAGAACTGTAACATGCTGTAGGCACCTGAAGGTGACCCTCCCCCATCCTGCTGGGTGAGAGGTGTGGTCGGCGCCTTAACAGGAGTATGTCAGTGTATGCGTGTATGTATACAGAACCTGGTGAAAGCCGGCTGACTGTCTGGTTAAAGCGCTCAGTAAACAATCGTGTGATTTCCTGCTGTTTTTGAGGGGCTGTTGCTGTACAGACACACACAGCTTTCCTTTGCTTGTCATTTTCCTGCAAAATGATAAGAAATGAGATCACCTTAGACTTGCACTTAATACAGCAGACAATCAACATGAGCAACGGCAGGTGGAGGTGGACAGCCGGAG
This sequence comes from Arapaima gigas, assembly GCA_900497675.1. Classification (NCBI taxonomy): domain Eukaryota; kingdom Metazoa; phylum Chordata; class Actinopteri; order Osteoglossiformes; family Osteoglossidae; genus Arapaima; species Arapaima gigas. The sequence goes on along the minus strand of UFQX01000297.1, from coordinate 314,548 downwards.
GACATTAGCATGGCATCAGAGGCCATTGCTGGATGTGAGTGGTGCCACATTTGGGCATGGCGAGGGCGAGAAGTGAGGTTGACAGCTTTTTGGGGGAAACGGCGTTGCGGGAAATCTGTTCTGCCACATTATGTAGCAAAACGCGAAGTTGGTGAGACAATGGGGAGGACAAGATAAAAGGGTAAGACTGCTTGCACACCATTTTCCATCCTAAAGATATGCAATGGTGTACATCTAAACATGTGTTCCTAACCAAAAAAAAAAAAAAAAAAACCCCCACATAGACCCTTCACAGACCCTTCTTCACCTATAAATATAGGCTAGGACTTGAGCCTCTTCATTTCCTTCCTTTACGCAGTTTAGATGTGTTGCATTTTAACTTGTCTGGCCAAGTTTCTGAACAAACCAACACAATAAGGTCACATTGGGAGGGGGTTAAAAAAAAAAATGTTATGTAGTACTAATGCTGTCAACTGCCTAAGTTTGAAACTGAAAATTGTGTATGAGGCAGCAGGTAGGAATGAGGTTGAAATACAGCCTTGTAATCGCATGGTTTATGACCTTTGAGGAGGCCTGTTCTTTCATGGTTCTGCAAAGAATTTAACCAACTGCACTCATTTTTACCTGTGAAAATCAGCAACTAAAAAGTAGTCTGTGGGCTGGATTACTGACACTGGATAGTAACAGACCCATTTTACAGGAAGCGAAGTTCACCTTGGCTGTGGTGCAGACGCAGCGCGGGCCGCTGTTTCCTCCTTGTTCCAACCAGTGTGACAAGTGTGTCAAAGTTGTCTTCCTTGTTCCCCTCATTTGTCACAGGTTCCTGTCCACCTAGCCCAGGAAAACCTGTTTGTGTCCATGGATGAAGCGGGAGCCCAGGGCACCGAAGGCCAAACTGAACCAACAAACAGCTCCTTACAGGGGAAAAAACTTCACCTGTACAGCAAATTGTGCTGCAGTACTTCCAGGTGTATTTCAAATTAAAACTGCATCTCAAGTGACTTGTACATAATCTGAAAAAACTTTTATAGAATAATTTAAATGTAAATCCAGCTTTATTTCAAGAAATGTAATTAAAAACCCTTCTTCAGCAGAGATGGATCAAGCTGAAGCATCACATTCACTGGGCAGGAATAACTGAAGCCAAAAACAAACACCACTATGAAAGCAACAAAAAGTTTTGAGAAATTAAAACTTTAATTCGGTATGTAATAAACCTATGTAAATATACATAAGTGCCTTAATTTTGGTGTTTTGGAATATGAAAATATCTTGAGTTAATACTTCTGTTCACAAATGTACCATGTCTGTAATGAGAACCAAACTCCAAACAGAAAAAATAAACTTACCAAAAAAAAAAAAAAAAAAAAAAAAAAACCCCTAACACTAAACAATCAAACAAACACATTTCAGTGGAAGAAACAAATAGGCATAAAAGAGCACTATCTTCTAAAATGTTCAAAATACTTAATGCTTCCCACAAATAAGAAACCACAAAAACAGCACACTTGCATTGTTGAGTAAAGATGCAGTCCGAAATAAAAGACCTACTATTTACCCAAAGAATCCATATTAAAACAGCCAGTAGTTATACATTACTCAGTATAAATTAAATCTGTGAAACAGAACTGTGCCATCAACATTCACAATGTGAGTGTACACAAAAATGTACATTTCAAGGAGTCAAGAAAAAAAAACATTAAATTCTAATTTGCAGAATAAAGGCCAACTAGAAACACTGAAGTCAGTTCAGTTTTTGATGTACATTTATGTAGCCATTAGATTATTAAATAGATTTATCCTCTGCAATTTCACTGGCAAAAAGTGACACTTTCACCAAGTCCAGATTCACAAAGCATCACCTCCAATTCTCCCCACCGTTACCGAGTGACATCGCAAACGCTCTCCGCATCTTAAACCACACGCTCCTACATTCACAGAACGACAATGCCGACCCCCTAGAGAGCTGGACTCCAGCAGTGTTCCAGACAGATAGGCATCCCTCAGAGGTGCGCGACACACACACACACACACGGAAACTACACTAATTCGCTTTAAAGAGGTAAAGTGCTGCACAGCTGAACTGAAAACAGTTAAAGAATCCAAAATACGGGAAACTGGTGCAGTGGTATTGAAGTACAACTGGCTACTTAAGTGGGTGCGAGTTACGATCTACTGTACCCGTTAGTCAACTGCTGTCCCTTTGTCACCATTTCACGCTGTTCAGGCCCTCACCCTTCCATTCCCTCTCTTCCAGTCTCCCCTGTTCTCCTCTCCACCCTCCAACACAAACTTCTGCAAAGCTTCTGCCTCAAACTGCTCCATCTCTTCCTCCAGCTCATCATTCCCTCCTGTCTCGACTATATCCTCCAAAATGTCAGCTAGGTCCTCCACAAAATCCCGGAATAAGATCCTGTCGTGCCTGAACACACCATCCACAAAGAAGTCCCTGACCAGGGAGCCGATTTCCTCCTTACTCCTGGCCTCAGCTTCCCCGTCCCCCAGCTTCGCCAGGTAGCCGACGAGGAGGCCCTCGAAGTCAGCGAGCTGCACAGGTACCAGGCCCTCCAGCTCGGCGCACTCTGTGACATCACTGCAGTTGGCAGGGGGGCGGTAGTAGTGCTGCAATTTCTGCTTCTTCCCCTTCCAGTAGTCGTTGTGCTCATGGTGTCGGTGTGTCACATCCAGAGGCTTCTTGTCCACAGTGCTCTTCCAGTGCCTCTCCTTCTTGCCATGATCTTTGAACTGCCTCTCCCCACCATGCCCTGCATGCTTCTCGTCATCCTTTGGCCACTCTCTCCCTCTGTGATGCTCTTCACTGCTCTTCCATTCTCCATTTTTCATCACCTCTTTCCAACCATCTCTCCTTGTGTCTCCATCTTGGGACCACTCTTTCCTTTTCTCCTCCCACTCCTTTCTATCATTTTTCTCTTTCCACAGTTTGTCTCTCTCCCCACTCCCCACATGTTTCCATTCTTTATCTCCTCTCCACTCCTTGCTCTCCACCCTCTCTTTCCCTTCATTCCTGTTCTCTCTCTCACCATCGTGTCCTTTTTTCCAGTCCCTTTTTTCTTTCCACTCTCTTCTTTCTGCTTTGTCCTCCCACTGTCTCTCTGGGTTCCTTCTGCCTTCTCTGCTCATTTTCCACTCCTTCCTCTCCTCTCTTTCCTGCCACTCGTTGCCATCAGAACCCCAATCATCTCTCCCTCTTTTCAGATCTCTACCTTCCTTCCACCCTTTCCTCTCTTCTCTTCCCCATTTCTTCTCCCTGTTCCTGTCCCCTTGGCCCTCCAACTTTTTCCCACCGTGTCCCTCTTTCCTCATTGCTTCTCTCCTTCGCCCCAGTCTTGCTACCTCCTCACTGAGCCTCCTTTCCACCTCAACCAGGCCATCCCTCACACCCTTCTTCCCACCACTCTCCACCTTCATCCCTTCTAGCCGCTTCCTGCTCTCCTGCAGCAAGACCTTCTGTCGCTCCAGCTCCTCAGTCAGTCTGTCTCTCTGGTGGTTTTCTCCCTCCTCCATGTTTGCTGCCTTCTCGTCCCCAGTGGTCTGGCTGCTGCTATCATTCTGGCCAGAGGAGGGAGATACAGACGTGGTGGCAGGAGACTGCATGGCATCGTTGTTGGCTGAGATCCAGCAATGAAGAAAGAACAAGTGATGACGTAGACATAAGACTGGAAGAAGGCTTCCAATAAAAACAAGTACACAAAGACAGGCTGCTGTCCAGATGAGACAGCAGGACACTGACTGCGTTCCTCAGACTTCTAATACCTGTGATCTGTGTGAGTTCAGTCACTCTGGCCCTCAAAGTCTCCAGTTCCCTCTGAAGGTTGGGCAAAGAAGACAATTCCAACCTCATCCTCTCGTTCTCCTTCTCCAGCTCTTCTTTTCTCACCAAGTCCTTCCCCCCCTGTTCTGCCCGCTGTAGCGCCAGGTTCAGCTCCTCTGTCTGCGCCTGATGATAAAGAAGCAAGTAGATCAATAAAGACATGATCTACTTAAGTTCTCTTTGAAAATGACTGGACACACTTTGAGATGTTTAAGTGCATTTCAGTCAATTTGTCCAGAATCACAAATCTCTAGCTGTGCCAGCTTTACCAGAGCCTGTCCTCATCAAACCTCCATCGTGTAGGACAGAAATTTTGAGAGACGTCTGAAGCCCCGAAGAATGACGAGGAGGGCAAGTCAGACAGGGGGTGACAGTGCCTGGCAGGCTCACCTGCAGCTGTGCCTGGAGCACTGTGATCTGCTGGTTCTCCTGCGTAAGTTTATCCAACAGTTCTGCCATCTCCTGGACCCTTGTGGCCTCCATGTCCTGATTCAGCCAGTCCTGTGGCTCAGGAGGGAAGACAGACATGCAGCCACACTTACACCAACAACACTGCAGAGCAGCAATGACATGCTGTCAGTCAAGTAGCCTCAGGAAGGTGCTCACCTGGCTGAGTGGTACCCCTGGGTCCTTCAGGTCTCTCACTTCAACATCCTCCTCTGACAGAAAGACAGTTGTAAACAAACATCCAGCAGATCACTATACACGTCAGCTGATGTGTCACAACGCTGCCCTTTATAGCCATGTTCGCAAACCTTTGTAAACAGTACCATGTGGACAGGATTGGGACGGCCTAGCAGGAGTCACCAGATATGGTCACACAGCACATTGAGCAGAATGCATCACAAAAACAAGTGTAACGTGTTAAATGCTGTGGGCAGAATTATACGTCACAGTATATGCTCGATTTAACAGACCAACTGGGGGAAGGAGGTGTCCATATTACCACGAGTCCATTAAATCCAAATGTCTGCTGAATAGAATCACTATGAAACCAAAAGGCCATGAAATAAATTGTATATTTTGAAACACATTTTAAACATATCAGTCAGATTATATGAACTGTAGAATTTAAATCTGGGTCTATTAAACTGAGAATTTGCTGTAATAATATTATTAATGATGAGCCCTTGCAACGCAGCAATCTCATTTAAAACGATCCCACAACATTTCACATTACAATCGATTCTGCCATGAGATATTATTACACAGGCAGACAATGGGAAGAACAGGATTACTTGGTGGATTCAAAGCATTTAGATGACGAAAAAATAAAACATGGCATGAAAAGGTCTAGTGACTAACGCAAACAGTGTGTTTGCCACAGTGCAGTCATGAGAACTCTGTCACTCTCAATAATGCTTCTAGCTGACAGTTAGATCGATATACAAACACCAGATATCTCAAGATGCAGTGTGTGAGCATGCAAAGAGAAGCGCTTTCAGTGTGTAACAGGGCTGTGAGGGTTAACATCAAAGCAAGGCCCTCTTTTCTGTACCCACCATCCTCCAGGTCCACGACGACACCTGCAGGTACAGCGCACCTTAGACACAAAGATCAGACACACATAGCTGGTGGCAGCACTGGGTCACCCCCTAGTGTCCACTGAACAAAACTGAAGGTGGGGACATTTCAAACTTACTAAAATAAGTTAAAAAAAAAACCATAATAAACACTGTAAACCAATGTTTTGGTGTTTTTACTGTATACTGGATAAAGTTACCTTCCTATGAGGAGATACTACAACCATAACCTGCCAAGCTGGCCTAACCTCTCACATCTGACATCTGTTCTCCCACCTACAGATGTTACATCTAATGAGAATTGAAAACTGTTCGTATTCTTTCTTCCTTCACTCTGAGGGAATAACTACGGTCTGGAAGACTTTTCAGCTGAAGTCTGTACCTCACCTGAAAATAAAATTGTTCCCAGACCCAGCAGAATAAGGGCTCCCAAAATGCACTTGTTCAGAGAGAAGCCTCCACGCTCCTCTTCTCGCAGGATGGGCCTGTATTCCTCTTCCTCATCTTCATCCTCATCAGCCTGCTTCTCTGCTGTGTCCAAGGGCCCGAGGGGACGCACTTTCCTCTGACGCAGGTGGTCGCCCTCGGTCGCCCTCACCTCTCCCAACTCTGAGTCAAAAGGGGAATCTGGATGAAGAAGATAAAACAATACAAGATACTGACCGCTAATGTACTTGAGTGGCACGACCACACCACTTAAGATCAGGGTTTAGAACCACTGCTCTTTTAACTAATGTCAACTGTATTAGTCAGTGTAGCTGGAGAAAAGATGGACACTGATGTGAATCACATGCTTGGGAGAAGAAAACCTCTCTGCTGAATTTCAAATAAACACACTAAACCAGGATATGGACAGCTTGGCAGGCTGTGCGTGTGCTAAAACTACTCAGACTCCTGTCTAGAAACTGCAGAATTCATAAACACACAACATTCCACCGACACGGGCAGAGACGGCCACCATCTGTCGCTTTCTCACTGCAAATCTTTCAAAAGAGCACAGCAACACTGACACAGGCTTCTATACACAAGCTTGTCTAAATGCACCATGTGTCACAATGCTGGTTTTCACAGCTGCTGCTATGCTCTGTTCGTGGAGTCGTTTTGCTCCCACGAAGTCAGATGCAATTGGCAGAGCGCGCAACCAAACGTACTATTTAAGTACGAAGTAGTTTTAAAAGTTCATCTAATTTTGATATCCCTACTGATATTTCATTTATGCTTAAACTCAACAAAATGAGCCAAAACAAGCGGTCAGAAAAGTAACCCTGAAAGTTAGAGCAATTAAGAGCAACAGCAAAAGAATTCAAGCAGAGATGTATCGTGTGCATGACATCAGCACAAGCACCAAAATTCCAAAAAATGAAGGCAAAAGGCTGAATTTTAAAATGAGCCAAAACAAGCAGACAGCATCCTTCCACTTGTCAGAGAAAATGACTCATCATGCACTCAGATTCTCTCTCCCAGTCTACATGCCCTTATCAGGTGTGGGTGCCGTACCAGAGACCCGCAGTCTCCTCAGTCTCCGTTCCCAGACTTGGAACAAGTCCGTGACCAGATGATCCAGAAATTGCACTTTAACATAAACATATGGAATCGAACTAACTTGACTGGCCAAAGACAGTACAAGTGAGATGCCAGGTGCCAGGTCAAACCATCACCATATGAAGTTTCTAACAGATATGTGTCTGTGGAATGAAAACCGATATCTTAAAAAAAAAAAAACATTTTAAATTGATGGGAGAGGTTTCATCTCCATATTCAATTGCATACGTTAATCAAAAATGACAACTCATTACTCTCCACCCTCACCTGCTTGCTTTCCAACTTCCGCCACTTTCTTAGCCAGCTCTGGCTGCTCCTTCGGCCAACTTTCGTCCTCCTCAGTCACGAGAGCGTGGACTGAGATGCTGGATTCAGGGGAAGGGCCAACAGGGATGCTGCTCCCAGGGGGGCTAATGTGGGTGCTGGCGTCAGCAAATGTGTCCACAGCAGGACTCACAGGCGTCTGGCCTCCAGTTTGCAGACTGGAACCAACGTGGGAGTCCGACTCTGTACCAGCCGAGCTGTAACTCTCAAGGCTGGACAGCAGAGGAACATGGCTGGTGGGTGAGGGGCTCAGAAGGGTGGGGCTGGGAGGGGTGAAGCCCTGGTCACACTCAGCCACAGTTTCCTGGCATACCTAGTCATCAGATGTGAGGATGGGGGCAAAACACAGCTTTAAGGTAACAAAGGACATGCAGAACCTAAAATGCACTTATTTGGAATGATTAACCAAAACAAAAGTAAAAAATATAAAAGGTGATAAAAAGGTTCAGATGCCTTTAGTTGCTTCAAATAAACAGCATAATGGCCACAGGCACAAATTTGCTACTGTAGTTATACAAATAGGTCTGACACTGCAAGTTGCTTATAAAGCACCACTGAAGAAAGAAACAAGTCATTTTACCTTTGTGGGATGTTCTACTTTTCAGCATTTACTACCCATGGCTTAAAAAATGTACGTAGACACACAGATAAGCCATACTTCATTTCTAGGCATCCACTGATGAACAGTTAGACAAGGAGTCACTGAGACACACGAACAAGCCCACCTGGAGACCCTCTTCAGAGCGCAAGCCGTCCACCGGTGCATCTTTGCTGCTCACATCAGACTCCGTCAAGCTCCCTGTCACGCAAGCACAGTTAACACCATGCACAAACACCCCGCTCTGCTTCACAAACACGGTCACATTATACTAAACTTTCTCAGGGTCAGCTGCATTACATTTCATTATCATTAGTAAACTTTAATTATTACAACACTTCTCGGTATTAAAGTTATGTGCAAAATGAAAACAGTCACACTAGGAATCCAACCCTTACCCACATACAAAAGCCGCAACGCATCACTCTGGAGGTTTACCTGTTGTGTCCTGTGAGAGGCTGGGTGTGTTGGCCAGACTTCTGCTCCCATCATCCACAGGGCCTACATTTTCAACTCCTGCTGCCTGGAGGACAGAGCAAATGATCATTTTAACAATCTCTAATACTACACGCACCACACATAGTAACACCTCCCCCCCCACCTTCACACTGCAACAGAGATACTTACACTGGACTCTGGAGTCAAAATGGTCCAGCTGTTGCTGGAGCCGCCGCTGCTGCTAGTGCTCAGGCTGTTATCAGACATCGCCCTCTAGTGGCCCGAGAGCCGCACCTGAGGACGGCAGACCAGTAACACGTGCGCGACACCGTTTATTTACATCCACAAAACACACCATTACACCCATCGTGACCAAGGACGTATTATTTACAGAAGGTGAAAGTGCTAAAGTGCAAGTTAAAGAAGTAGCCCTAAAATAAGAAATCTATACGTCTTATTAAATGAATAAAAAAGACGTGGAGGTAGGCTCGAAATCCGCTGAAATTCACACGGTTTGGGCGAAGGTGCCCCCCCCGATTTATTTATGTATTTTAATTTTATTCCCTGACATGTATTCAACGCTCCATTAGTATTTAGACCGCGTCGTCTTTCACACCCTCCAGTTCCCCGACATTCTTTGGCAGAGAGTGCAGTTACTAAGGATGTGAATGTCAATGAGGGATTCAGTTACACTAAAAGGGCGAGTTATGTATTCTAAGAGCCCAAAACATTTTTTTGGCATTTCGGGTAACGTTAGAAATGAGGGCTCCGAATGGTGCGCAAGATTTTTGCACAAAAAACAAACGAATGAGCGCGTTCCTGAGGCGCTTCGCCGTTGTTTACACGGGCTGCAGTAACGCCGCCCGCTCACTTAGATCATCTCTGCCTCCACTTTCTGTCATTTATCAGTTTAAACCATCCGCTCTGAGGGTCCAGAGAAATGCCTCCTCTCTTTCGCTTCAAAAATGACCAAAAAAGGGCAAAAAAGGAGCGAGGAATGGCGTGCGCTGCCCATTCCATCCCGCATTTCAGCGCCGCTTCACGCGCCACGGACCCGCCGCCGACCGCGCACGCGTACTGCGTACAGTTTAACGCTGCCTACAGCGCGTAAACCAGCTGCCTAACAAAACAGCAAAAAACACTCGCAGAGACACAGTTTTATCCTAAAATTTGCCACGAACAACAACGAACGCCTCCCATGTGCAGAGCTGGATATAACTCGCTCGCTCATTTTGACAGCTGTTTTCCACTAACGCGCAACCCTCATGAACCGGAAATGCAAATTTCAAAGTTGGCTAGGTTATTGCAATCAGTTGTTATTTCAGTGAACAGCTGCACATAGAATTGTAAAACCTATACAGATATATATATGTATAACGACACTCTGCTTACCAAGCGCGGTATATGTGCCTTCAGAATTCGTTATTACGCAGGCTTCTGCTCCTATTGTTTGATGTCCATTCGCAAATACACGTACTGGGGTTTTCTGCTGGGTGGGCTGGTTCATATTGCCTCTTATCCAATAGAACGGCTGCGTTAATCCAGGCCACGCCTAGTCCTGCAGCATCAGCCAATAGCACTTAAGTGTCGTGTGCCTCAGCATGCAAACTGCATGGTTGATTGACAAGTACAGGTGTGAGTAAGTGAGCATCGAATAACAGGCGACTGTGCGGGATGAGCGCAGGAAAGGCCGCGTGCACGACACGCACACGCACACGCGAGTTACCCACACGCGCTGGGACACGTCTGCGTTGCTATATTTGTAGGGACTTCCCGTTATTATTTCAGTCGCAATTACGTTGGTGTGACACGAGGTGAGAAACTGCCTTGCACACTGGTTATAAAACACGTTTTTTTACTAAAACCACCTGGCATTTAATTTAGCCACACTATTCACGTTATTACTCGCCTTAATATGTTTGTCTGCATTTAATAATTAAAATATTTGCAAATTCCAACGAAAGATCGCACAGAATTTTCAAGGCGCCATTATATTAAACAGTCTAGTTTCCATCCATGGGGGGGGGGTCCGCGAATTATAAATATTGAATAAATAAAAATAGGTAAATATTTTAACTATCCAGTATCTGTGTGGGAAAATACACATCTGGACATATCTAAATTATAATTTAAAATTACTATATTTTGAAGCACATGAAAGTATTCGCTTAGAATTAATCAAATATATAATATGTTAAGAGCTGTATATGGGAAAACGTACAAGGGAATTTAAGCTTATTTTTATGTTATGTCTTAATGTAGGCGTATAAAAACCTTGAGCTATGTGTTGTATGAAGTCTTCAACGGTAATGTGCAGCAGTTCAGAAGAAAGACACTTGATGACACTGCAACTTTTGAGCAAAACTTGAGGGTCCCCGTCAGTCCTCCGCGAGCACCATGTTAACCTGACCCACAGAAACAGCACTTAGCATTTTGCTGAAAGTATATGTGACAGATGTGTTCATCCCAAATATAGATCATCTATTTTTGTCAACACATTTATAGCCAAACAACAGCTGGTGCAAGAAATGTAAAATGTCTCCACTGCAGTATTAGTAGGTACAAAAAGACTGATTTTTCTTCCCAGGTCCTTTGTTTTAAAGGGACTGGGGGCCCAATGGTCAGAATTTTGCCAAAATGACAAAAAGTGAAAATCATTTTAATTGGGCAACTAGAAAGCGTGAGGTTACTCATACAAATACATTTTATCTGTAAAACTTGGATAGATGTGCACTAAAGAGGTTCTGTTGTTAGCAGTTACCTGTGAGCTTAAGTGCAAAAAATATGGTAAAATTTTAACCACCATTAATTCGGATATTCTTGTCAATAAATATAAAGCAATATTTACAAATAGATGAAAAACTGAGTATTATGAAATCAAGGCTTTTGCATGTTTTATAGTATACTCTCACCAGCACATGCACACAGACAACAAAATCAACATTTAAAATACAATGAATTATATTTAAATCAAAATCACCAAGGATGACTACTGATATATGTATATTTATATATTTATGCAATTCCAATCTATATACCTAGACAGAATTGTAAACATGTATTTTCCCAAAAAATTAAAATAAGGTCAATAAACCAAAACAAGCTGTATAAAACTTTGGTTTGCAAAATAAGTATAGCTCTAGAAAGAATTTACATGCAATGAAGGCAGCTGTGATGAAGAAAGATTAAAAATAAGGAGGGAAGATGTATCCTTTTCTGCACATAACAGAACAAACAACTAGTGGCACTGGTTTCTGCATCCAGGACCAGCACTCACACTTCACTCTTCGAAAAAGGCTGCCCAGAAAACCGCCAGTTGATCCCAAGGTGTGTCTACAAGGTGCCTGAGCAAAATTAGACGAAATGAACCCTCCCTGTGCAATTAAAGTCAAACATATCAAAATTAACATAAAACAGTATACAAATAGGCACACAATATGTACATTAATAACACATTACTGCAATTGTACTGATGAGGAATTCTATCAAGAGAAACAAAAGTTGTTAACGATCATCATCATCCTAGGTGATGTCAACTGATCATTTGGGCTGAAACCATATGAACATTTCGGGCACTGATAGAAATATGTTTTGCTGTCCCTGTAAAGCAGAAGGAAAAAAAGGCTCCCATTTCCCGAAGTGATTGAGCAAACCCGGATTCAGAGATCATATTTACAGTTTGCTACCAGTCAGTGTTGATTACTGCAGTAGACTAGAGGTTGCATAACTTCATCTGAAACAAAAAAAACTAATGTTTAATAAAATTGAGTATTAGCTGAGTGATGTGTGTTGTCTGTCACACCCAATGACTGCTTCTGATTGATGTAGCCATACTGATAAAACAAGCAACTGAGAAATCTGAAAAACGAGATGCTGGAGACCTCGTTCTCTCCCTCCACCCAGACTGCATGTTCAAAGGAAACTTTCCAGGCTCAAGGTCTGGCATCAAACCTCTTTCCTGTGATATAGCTCTAAATCTCATACATGAACTTAAAGTGACTTTGCCTGGGATGACATTTACCTTAAAGCATATTAATGATGAATAAAAACATCCCATAAAAATAAAACTACTTTGAATGGTACACTTTATCCGCAGTGGTGACTGCTGTGATTGACTGAGGAGTTCAGAAAGCGTGCTGTTCTTACGAGCTGTTTCTCCACTGACTCAGGCCCTGTTCACATCACCAGTCCGGCTCTCCTCAGTGCACCGTGCATATTAAAAGGATGGACCTGCCTCATCTTGCCAGCGTGTTCATACACAAACAGTCCAGTTGCCAAAACAATAAAGATTGTCATTGCAAAACCCAACTTCGGTCTGCATTCGCATACTACACAAAATAATTTGTAGATATGCATAAAGTATTCTAGATACTGACATCCATGATAGAGAAGTTTTAGAAACAGCACATATGCAAATCAGGAGCCTACCAATTAAAAGCAACAAATACAATTATCCTGAGGGTCAAATTTTTGTCCTTAAATACATTTCTTTTGTCTGTACCTTGCAGTTTAGTTCTCTACCGTAACTGCAACTGACACTGCACAGGTTATCAAATATACCAAACCACAGATGTACAGGAAATCCCCAAACCATGTCAAAGCTGACATTAAAAGGTACATCTTTCCACCCTTTTCCTCCTTGACCACTTCAAAAATGCATACCATTTGTGTATCAAAGTACAGAATTCACATAATCAGAATGTTACACAGAATATAACTGTCCAGTTTTTTCCCCCTCATTCATGTCGTAATGTCATTTTTCATTTGAAACCTGCAAGTAAAGGCTAGCTACTGCAGGCATTCAGATAGACTCTAGAATTCTTGGTGAAGGAGCCCACAATTCAACCTCTGCTATGTCTCCAAGCTAAACCAGGTTGTTGTAAAATACACAAAGAACCCTCCAACACATGCAAATGCATGGCTCAAAACAAGTCACACAAGTCCAGTCCATTGGGTCAGTCAGACCACTTCAAAATTAGTGTTTCATTCCAAAGCAAGAAAGGCAACCTGGTTAAGAGGAGAGAAAACAGTACTTAAAAGTGCGGGTGTCCGTTGTAGTCCAGCATAGAAAGACATGTTCATTATAAACTACTTAGCTATTGAGGTCCCTTTTTTGTTGCTAACATAAGATATTATGATGAAATTCCTTTTGGCATATTTCCATGCAAAAGTTTAGGTTGACTGGTCATGATATGGCACTACTGTAACCACTTCATAATTACATACTTGGATACTCTTCAAGGCACCAGCAGATTTTATTCACTAAGGGGCTTCAGGCCCCACTGGAACTGTGTTCATTCGGTGGGTGTCCACAAGGAAGGAGCTCAAGATGTTAAAGGGAAGCCGTGAGGGGCCATAAGCCCCATTTTCATGTTGGTAAAAACTGAATACGTAAGTGTGCACCCTCCCACATTGTTTGCTATGGGGGTGTTCTGCCCTGAATTTGTTAACTTAAGGATATGGTTAACATTTAATACTTCTTTCTGTTGACTCCTCTCTATTATACTAACAGACATTTTGTCTTTGGAGTGTTATCACTGTGTTCTGCAAGTATGATGAAATGCAGAAAAATTATGCTTAGTTTACAGATATACAGTATATACGCCTTTGGAATCAAATCCACAAACGCAGAGAACTGCATCGCTACTCAGTTAACTAAAGGAAAATTAAAAACTTCTTGTCCCATTTACTCCTGATACCAAGTAGCAGAGAAAGAATTTCCATGAATGGCAAACACCTCACCTTGCCCACTTCCAGCCCTGTTATAGTAAGTTCTTCCCAGCCACTTTGTGACACTGGACTATTAGTAGGGAGAGAAAAGTTTTCATATGCTGCCTTGTTTATAATTCAAGGACTACATTTTTGTTGTGTCATGATTTCAAGTAAGCCATGTTACAATGACACAGGATGCATTTACCTCCAAAACATAGAATGGACTAGAATGATGTCAAAGTGGGGAGTCAAGAATGGCTTGTTTTCTGTGATCTGGTTGCTGATTCAACACGACTCCATGATATAAAACACAAATACGCTCTGCATGCAAATCCTTGGTCAGGGGTCAGGCTCTGCGCTCCACTGGCTGCTGCAGACACACCTCGCTCCCAGCAGACAGGATGGGCAGCCGGTTGTCCATATGATAGCTGATCAGGTGACTTACACTCTCAAATCGGTGGTCTTTGGTACGAACCTGCACGTGAAGAAAAGACAGAATAAATTAAAATCAAGTGTGCTGCAACACTGACAAGTTGCAGTGATAAAAGTCCAACTTCTGCTTATGGCAAATGATTCTGGTTCTACAAGTACCGACATAAATAATTACCTTTACATTATTAACAAAAAGTTTTCTAATTATGTCTACACCCTTGTTTTGCTTGTCTGCGTGGGACACATAAGACTTTTCAGATTACCAGTAAAGTGCAACCCCAAAGATCCCCTTCTGCCTGGGAGTCCTCCCACTCACCACTCCTTCAGGATCCACAAGCAGCAGATGTTTGGGCTGCCCACCCTGCTGGCCAGTGAGGACGTACTGTCCAGGGGTGGTACCTGATTCCCGCACCAGGAAGTCTCCATCTTTAGTTAACAACCGCTCTGCCTGCCGCCGGCTTAGGCTACCGTGGAACCAGGGCTCACGCTGCAGCTGCTCAGCCAGAGGGGGGGCTGCAGCACCAGATACGCCCAGTGCATCATCAAATGGCTCTGCAACACGAGCAGGAATGTTACTGTGCTGTAAATGCAATCAAATAAATGGTGCAGTAGGAAGTGGATTCAAACAACAGACAGTAAAAGATAAATACAACACTTACTCATGTCAAAAGCATCTCGGTGAGCATTGCCGTTGGGTGCAGCAGCTACTGGGCGTGGCTTATCCACGTTAACATAGGACGGGTCATCAAATAGACTGCCCTCCTTCACCCCAACTTAGAGAGATAGGGTTAGAATATTAATAAAATGCAGCACTGGCTGTAAGATTAACATACATGCTTCCTCTAAGTTATGAGCACAACAGAGAACAAGACTATTAATCTTATCTGTTTCTTTTTACCCCCAAAGTCAGAGATTACCTCAACTCACAATCAGTAAAAGCTTAAACTGAGGGACATCTATATTATTATTAGCAGCTTAAGTTCTGTTAAATAAAATAAATTAAAATGACTGAAAATACAAATATTTTCTCCACTATGCTGTCTCTGTTATTGATCACCAGCACACATGTACACCAGATAAAAGCTGTAAATACCAGGAAAATAAATTTAACTAAAGTGATCCTACACAATTTTGTTCATCTTGGTTTTCGTGAAAACTAGTGGCTAAACACTTTGGGTTCTCTGCACTACAGACAAATTTCAGGAAATATATGTCAGCAAAAGGTTATAAAAACTGGAAAATTTACTTTCAAAAATGCATAATTTGACCATTGGTAATACAACAAATTGAGGGAGATGTGACAATGCAGAATTCAACAAGAGACTGGGTTAGTATGTATGACACCATACATGTAAATAAGCAACATAATAGATGAAAAACTGACAGTTCAAGTGAATGACTGAGGACAGACCTGGGAGAGGTGGCAGAGGTTGTTTGTGCACATCATTCTGTCCCGGCTGTCCGTAGGGCTGAAAACAACACACCATTCATACAACGTCAGCTGACAGTAACTATAAGCAGTGCAAGAAATACACCTACAATGTGCAGAAAGGCTTTAAGAGGCACTGCACCATAGCGGGTGAAAGAGAGAAACTGTTCTCTAGGACTGGAAGGTTAAAAGAAGACAGTGGTTCAGGGAGCCGGGATTAATAGCCCACAAATGATCGCTGTTTCTTGCGGTCTCCCTGCTCTCTCACCAGTGTGGCTCCTGTGGTGTGACCTGGTCGGTTCCTCATGTCCACCAGGCCACCGGGCGGAGGCTGCTTTCCAGGGAAATTGTTGTAGTAGGGCACCTCAGGAGGAGGGGGACCCTCATCCTCCTCTTCCTCCCATGCAGACCCGTCAAAAGGAGCCATCCTGCCCACAGGACTGGGGTCAGACCACAGTCATCTTCAGTGATGTCAATCACTTGGGGTAGCAGTTCCATAAACTTACCTGTCATGAGGAGTGACAAGCTTGGGGGGGTTCTTCAGGTACTGTTTGAACCGCAGCTCAAAAGCCTGACCGATGGTGCTGATGACTTCTTGAGCCAAGCCCTCAGGACACTCCAGAATGTGACAGGCTGTGTAGACAGTGTGGCGGTACAAGTGATAGGTAGCAAACTTTCAATTTCACACTTAAATCAACTGGACAATTGTAATGTGTTACTAAGACAACTAAGCAGAAGTACTACCTCAAGTGTTAGTACCTTAATATGTTAGATGTGCGGTTCAACTTTATTTCTTTCATTTATTTATTTTTACTCATATCAGGCAAGTCAGAACACTATGTTTTATTAATTTATTTTTAGGATAAAACATTACGTCTTACCTCTCTGATTGACTGGGTCTTTGGCAACATAGGCTACATACTCTGCTGTGTCCTGGAGGTCAGACAGAAAGGGTACAGAAGAGTTTGGAAATGGGGGGGTGGGGTAGACGTGTAGGGAATAGAAGGGCACAAGAAGGGGAATGGCAAGAAGTGTAATAGTAGAAAAAAAGAGAGATAGAAAGGAACAGGAAAGAACACTTTTAATAAAAAGAAATAATACAGAGGAAAGCTGAAAAGAAACATCTGATAACAGAAGGCAGAAATCCATGAACATACAAAGAGACACCAATGTTGTAAGTGAAGGCAGGACACAATGCAAGTGTCATAGGCACCTGTACTTGAGTAGAAGAATGAGAGAGCCATACAGCCAGGAGTGAAAGGATTTAGACAAACATTAGTTTGAGCAAGTGGAGAAAGACAAAAGACTGAAAGGAGTGATGTAAACAACTCAACTATGGAGAAAAGTTGAAAGAGGAAAAACAGGGAGCCAGAGGAATTAGAGAATGAACAAATGACTCACTGGGTCTCCTCCAGAAGCAAAAGAGATGGACTGCATGTGATGGTTGGCGATGATCTGTGGGAAGAAATGGGGATGGACAGTGAGAACAGAAACAGAAAGAAAGATGGGAGGAACAGATGTGGGGATGACACATAAGTGGCAGGAATGAGGGACAAAGGAGAAACCAATTGTGGAAATTTAAAATGACTTCAAAATTGTGTTTACAAAGATCTTCTGACACCATCACAAAGTGACATGACTTATTTTGCTATTCTATACAAATAGTTACACTGCTGGCTAATTACCACAAAAGTCCACAAACAGACCCCCGTAAACAATTCCCATTTTTTTTGCCCACGTTCTACCGCCAAGGTATCACTTTTGGTGCCAGTGCTTCCAGTGATGCAATAAAGCCAAAAAATTCCCATGGTTCCACTCACCTGTTTGCAGTCTGCAGCCAGCAGGTTGAGGCTGCTGGTGGACACTGTGAGGGTGATTGTCATTCCAGCAAACTGGAGGTTGCTCTTCCCTAAGATGGAGGTGAGGCAGCGAGCAGAGGGCTATGGGTACAGGGAAAAAAAGAAAGTAAAACAACTGATGCAGTTTTTACTCCAGTACTAGTCACAACTCCACCAGTAAAGTTTATGTGGTTCAGACAGTCTCAAATGTTGATGTACATTGCTGTTGCACAAAAAGTACCTCACACTGATCAATGAATAAAATAAAAATATGAAATGCAGCACAGATAGTGTTTGATGATATTTAATTTGCCAGAATAACCAATCCTGAGCAAGTACAGCTAGGACACAAGTGTTCTAGACAGAGACAGAGAAAGAGAGAGGACAGATGCCAGAGAACATCTAGCAGCAGAAAGTGTGGTGACCAGAATGCAAACTAGAGTTAAAAAACTTCTCAACTAGGTGTCTACAGTAAGAAATCCTCTTCACCCAAACAACCCAGAGTGGAAAGAGCCCACAGGCTGAATATTTCATCAGTTTCGACATCTTGAGTGAGACAGGCTATTCTACGGGCCAATTAAGCGGCAGGGGCTCCTAGCCTGGTGTAGAAGCAACACTGTACAAAGGAGAGTATAAGACTTTCTCAGCTCCATGGCTGAAGATTACATAAAAAGTCATGCAGTAGGATTGGGTGCCTTGGGAATATGTCTGCTAAGCAAATAAAGAAAGGTGTGGGAGTGCAGAGGATGTGTGTAGGTGTACTGCAGAGTCTGTGTTCTATTTGGGGAGAAGGCAGAGCTCAGAGAAAGGCTGCATTTGTGTCAGGAAAAAAGTTATTCTTTGGCTAACACTCATTTAAGGCAAATGGAGGCAAATTGAAGTGTGGAAGAATGAAGAAATGGGTGGTGCATGGAAGGGCAGAGAAAGCAGAAGGAAGGTATAAAGCAGATTTAACACTGGATAGGCATACAATGGAGGGCTGGAAGAGGATGAAATATGGAAGGACAGAGCTATTGAGGAAAGGAGGATAGTTGATATAAGAAGAGAAGGAAGTTGATTGATTAATAGGGGATTGAAAGAGAATAAATGCACACCTTTCTCCTGCGCTGAGCCCCTTTGGCACCAGGCACCGCCTCACACACCACAGAAACAGCCTCCCTGCAAAAACAATTAATACCACTGGTAAACATACTCTGCTCTTACACAAAGATCACATAAATCATCTTTATACAACCATTAACAAGCAATATTTAAAATGCTAAAAAGCTGGAAACCTTTCCACACAAAATACACATGATGGACTTTACAATTCTCACATTTAATTGTAATCCTGAACAAACAAATTTTGTCATTATGACCTCAGAACCACATACACAATGAGTCATTTTCATAAAGCCTTCAGCGCTACTCTCAGTTGACACACTTTCCGAGAAAAACACACAGAGGAAACAACTCAGATTCCTCCCATTCTAAATTAAGAGCTACTAAACCATGGCATCCATTTGTGCCACTTATGTTTCACACTGGCAGTTTTTTTGGTCTTTCACAAGTAAATGAAATGCAAAAACTGACTGTCACATGACACACCTATAAAGCAACAATGCAAACAGTTAAAACAAATTAAGTAACGAGGTGATGGTGAACAGAAAACCTGGGCTGAAACTACACAAGCACCTAAACAGCTACAAGCCACCAAGTGGTACAGGTGGAAGAGGAAGGTACACCAGTGTGGTCAGCACTTGGCTGTCTGCTTAACAGCAGCCCTCCTGTCCCCGCCCCCACCCATGCTGACCACAGCCGGAGACGGTGAGAACATGCTTGCCAGAGAGCAAGATAAATATTTAATGCTGGGAGGGGCTCTTGACCACAGAAACAAGGAGAGAGAACCAGAGGAAACACTGGAGAGTACCAGGAAAAGCTATGTTTGTCTTCACGGAGACACAAGGATATCTTACCAACTTATTTGTGAAATCAAGTTTGTATACCAAGAAGCTAATAAGCAGCTGTTGGAGACAAAATGCAAGACAAAAACCTGATTTAAAAAAACCTGCTCAGTATTGTCAACAAAGGTGGACTCTCAAGACAAAATTTCCAGCATCATGCCTCCACATTCTCAGTAAACACCCTAACATTCAAATGGAAAGACCTGAAAATGTACAGACTTACCTTGTGACCTGAGTTCTAGTATTGAAGTCCAGAGCTCGCATTGACTGTAATACCTCAACACATCCCATATACTAAAAACAGGATATCAACATGTTAATACAAGCATCCCATTATAAAATTTATATTCCATCTTAAACAATGAGCATCAAGAGCAGCATAAAGCACTGCTATTCTTGAAAGACATTCTTACCACCTCATTCAGTAAAGGTGATTTTTTAAAATTTTACTGTTACACAACAGTCCAGGACCCTAGTATGACTTAAAAACTGTTGTTTTCTGTATAGAGTTAACCAGCTAATACACACTAATAATAAGACAAAGATTACAACAAAGGCATGCACTGCAGCAATATCTAGATCTTCCGATCTTCCTGATTGTTAAAATTAGTTCTTCAAAGAAAATAAGGACATACATACCCGAACAGTGTAGGAAACCCCTGTTGTGCTCACTACGTTGTCTGAATGGAGCCAGCCACGGGTTGGCTTGTTCACGAAGGAGCCGTGCCGTGTCCACTCGTCCCCTCCGAGCTGCCCCCCCTCCACCCTGGCCCGTCGCGAGGCCCCACCAAGCCGGTTCATGTCCTGCGAGGGACGGGGAGGGGGAGACGGGGCTGTTATTGGGGGTGGCACCTCCACCATGGGCTCCCCTGGGGACTCTTCCAGGGCCTGAGTGTTCTGTGGCCTATTTCCAGCCTTCAGACTGGGGAGCAGAGTTGCAGAAACACCCAAGCGCAGGGAACCCATGCGAGGGAAAAAAGAACACAGCGTTGTGGGGCTGTTCTCAGCAGGTCGTGGTGAAGGAGGAGGGAGGATAGGAGTAAGAGAAGTGGAGGAAAGGGAAGACGGTAAACCTGGTGGTGTAAGTGGGGTCAGGGGGGCAGATGGAGGCAAGGAAGGGTTTGAGTTGGTATCATCTGTGGAGCTGAGAGATTCACTGCGGAAATGGGTGTATTTTGTTTTAGGGACCAACTCCATTTTTGATCTTCAATATGGAATTCTTTACAAATTTTATATCTTCCAGCCACACTTGATGCTGTTTTGTGGGTCACTTGTTAAGTTCTCTCAATGAATTTAGGCGTCTTTCTCTTGTCCGTTTTTCTTGTTGCATTTCCCCGCTCTGGAAGTCTTCGCAGCTTCTTGTAATGCCTGCATCACTGGACGATGGAGAATGGTGCAGTATGCTCCACAGCAGTGGCAAAGGCAGCACACTGTAACACATGCCTGTCCCTTCAGCCCACTGTGGATCAACAAGACATTGTCTACATGACCATCATTACACTGCTATATGACCCTGAGTGTCTGGCAGTCTATTTCTTAGGTTACCTCCAAACTCAGATTTTTTTTTTTTTTAAAAAAAGCACCTTTGAAAACAAAGTGTCACAATGCATTCGCCTACAAGATGTCTGTGTGCATATAGTTTTTCTATGTCTGTGCCAGTATTTATGGCTGTTTCCTGGCCAACTAGGTAACAGGCCTGTTTGCCCTTCTCAGGCCACTTCAGCTTTGTGTCTGGGTGTGTGTCTCCACCCCACCTGTGGGTGCACGTGGCCTAGATCAAGGTGTTCAGAAAGCCCTTGTCTGACAGCACCGTGGCAGGAAGCAGACTTGCACCAGAAAAGTCTGTAGATTTGGTTATCAATGGAGGCTACGACTCCTTGCTGGCAAGCAGCAGACAGATCAATACCGTGGGAGAGGCTAGTGGAGAGTAAAGAGAATAACTCAATACAGGATGGAGACGTGCTGTGCAGGGAAGCTGCAAGGCAGTGCTCAACACTGCCAAGTTTCTCCTGACAAACCAACCCCCAGTTGTTGCTCTTAAAAAAACAAAACAAACAAAAATAACACTAATTTCAACTTCTTTGTCCTGCTTGTGCTCTCTGTACTCCTTCAGTTGATTGTCTAATGCATGTTTTACTCCCTCTCCCTCTTCCTCCATATGGTCTCGTGCCCTCTCTCAATGGGCTGGGGTCTTTCCCTCCCCCGGTCCTCCTCCACCTCTCTCTTCCGCCACACTACCTCTGGCTCTTGCTCTGCCCTCCTGTCCTCTCTCAGGGTCTCCTCCTTGACAGTCTTCTCCTTAAAGCCCTCTCTTTTCCTCCAGACAATGTACTCCCTCTGTGGTTCTGGCTCTTCCTTAGCCTTCTCTGCCACACCCTCCCTCCTCTTCCAGATGATCTCCGGCTCCCCCTCACCCCCTCCCTCGCCACCGTTACCGTTCTCCAGGCTGTCCTTATTGAGGGTCGCTCTACTTTCTGGTTTAATCCTGACACCCCTGCTCTCACCCACCCTACGCGAGACCTCCACCACCCCACTCCAACTGTCTTACACCAACTCACAGTCTCTCAGAAGCAGATACACAGAATGGTTTCAAATAAAAGTATCTCAGAAAAACAAGCAAAGTTTAAAAAAGACACATAAAGAACAAGTAACAAAGTGGGTCTCTAGATCAGTGTCTATAAGCCCAGCCCTGACAGTATTTCGTAGGATGGTTCTGGCTGTGTTGCTTAAAACACTATAGAAAGTTCAGTACTTATTAACACGTGACCACAGATGTCACCAGAGAAATTTAGTGCTTGGATTTCTGTTGAAGCACAACACTTAAATGAGTGTTAAATTCAAGAACAGCCTCCTTGGTATTCACTCTTCCCCATGTCTTAATTAACAAAGTCCCAACAAGGGACCCTTGAACATTAAACCTAATGTCTATATTAATCATACACTCATTAAAGAGCTTCCCCTTTAAAGAAGAGTACAAGACCACACAACTAGATGAACAAAGTGCGTCTGAAAATGAGTTCCTGAGTGACTACTGCTTCTGCCTAGTAAAAGGCCGGTTCTATGACATCATAGGAGTTCAGCAGGATGACACTATTACGGCAATATTATTCTGCAGTGTGGATCAACCTTCACACACTGCTAGGACAAAGGTCAACTTACACTAGAAAAAAAGCTTTCATATGATTGTGTTACAACTAAGCAAATCAAACAGTATACAATATATTTTATATATATATACATATATATTTAAACACACTGTGATCAACAGAGTTGACGTCAATAATAACAGCAGTTTACATAGTCAACCTGATCATGGTTTACATTGGTGGTTCACGAATGGTTTTATTACCACACTGATATCTTGCACCTTTTGGGACAAGTGCTACAAGACGAGCACATCAACTGCACCACAGTAGAGCATGCCTCAGTTCAGCATGCCACACAGAAGATGTTCAGCAGAGAGCATAGGAACAAAGTAAGTGCATAAAGGAGAGCCATGTGGGTCAGTGTAGCACCAAAGGTTAAAGGTCACTAAACCAGTGGTAGCACCGGGCCATGTAGCACCTGGCAGCACTGACCATCAAAGTACAGTGACAGTGGATGCAGCACAGTGGATTAACAGTCCAGTGCTGATGACTGCGAGCGAAGAGTGAAGCCCGTCTGAAAAGGCATGAGTGAGCAAAGAACCATATCGTCGCAGACCATTGCTAAGCAGTACTGAATTAATCGGTGAATATTAGCAATGCTCCATATTAAACTAGCAGTAACTGCAGTACAGCATTGCAAAGATGTCTACTATATCACTGCAATACCAGTGCACAAGAAAAAATATAATAAAAAATATACATATTTATCAGTATGATCAAGAGTGGTGTAACAGACCCACATATAGCAAAAGTTACATTGCAACTACATGGATTTGTACATGACGAATGTACAAACAGCATGAGTTGCACAAGTCTAGCACAGCACTAACCTGCAACACGCATCACAGGGTGGGTGTAGCATAGCATAATATAGAATTAGTGTAAAGTTCATGAGCGCTCTGGCTGTGGGAACAGCACCGGTTAGTGCAGAGAGTACAGCACAGTGTGGGTCAGACCGTGCAGCAGAGGAGCCCCTTAACATGGAGCAGAACCTGAGTCTGTACAGCACGAAAAGTCACAATTGTGCACAAGTTGAGTACAACATTGTCCAATTGTCCACTACACCAGCTGTGATCTGTCTCGGCGCCCGACAGGAGCTCCACACGACATGGCCGCGTGCTACCAGGATCGAAGGCACCACTCCTGAGACCAAGCTCCGGGCTGACTGCTCCAGTGGGACCGGCAATGCCTGGTCAATGTGGAAACTGAACAGTCTAGTTTGTTCAGTCTAACTCCTTTCACACAACATACATATGGTATACTGATCAGCACAGCAATAGCAAGATCAGCCTCCGATAGCACCAGTAATCAGAATTAAAGAATACCGAGGAAATTACATTTGGCAATAGAAAGCTATGACTGTATGACAAACAAATCACTGACAATATAATCGCTATGACAACCACACAAATACAACCACTTAAAGTATCACTAGCACAGATTCACATAAAATTGTGACACTTATTACCAGCAAAGATAACCACAATTTCTACTGCTACTAGTGTGAAGTGTCAGGATGTGCAGGTATCAATACTCATCCAGTATGGCTTTTACCAACTTTTGAGTCTATGGTGAAGATGAATATATTGTGGGTTCCACAGTTTGCACTGATGGAACATAAATAATTTACAGTGTTTAGTTATACAAAGAATGAAGCATATCTACATAAGAGTATATAACTATGAAAAAAAACTCCAAAAAGAAATTATTAAAAAACGACTTTCACATTTGCGCTGTATATTCTTCTCAGCAAAACAGCAGCCAACAATTGCTAACAGTACAAAAAGAACTAATGCTTGACAAATACAAAAATCATCTTGAAAATTTCAATATAAAAATGATATAACATTAAAACCTAATATAAGGAAAAGAATGAAATTTTATAGGTTACTCTAACCCTTCAGCTATCATTTCATTTCCCAAAATTTAAAAAAAAATTAATAAAAAAAAATCCCTTCCTCTCCTGAAAAAATGTTAATAAAACTATCCAGATTTGGCTATTTACACACAAGTGTCTAAATAATATGAGCATCAATCAGACCAGACGGTCTCTCTTGCTCTCCTACTCTCCCGGTCCCCTCCCTGGAAAAACGTGCTCGCTTCTTCAGTCTTCGCTCTCGCTTGCTTTAGCAAAAAAAAAAAAAGAAAAAAAAAAATCACCAAGTCATGGCCGGCTCGCTAGTTCATTTTGCACATCTCTCCTGTGTGATGGCGAGTGATGAAACAAAGGCGTAGCAGGGGGAAAAAGCGACAGGCTCCCTTTGTTTTCTCTTCCTCCTGCGTTCCCTGGGCCCCTCTTTCGTCTCAGCTTTCATGGCATGTTGCAGGGATGTGGTGCTCTGCTCTGCTCGTGTTTGCTCCAGCAGTGCCCTCTCCTTTCTGCCTCACTCCGTGTGTGTGTGCGCGCGTGCACGGGAATGTGAGGACTCGGCAAAGCACACGCTCACACTGTTCTGCTAGTCTCTACTGTCCCTGCCTCTTGTGCTGCCAGTCAACCGGGTGTGTGTGCTCACAGCCCTGTCTGCTGCACACAATGTACACACACACACACACACACACACACACACACACACACAGGAAGGAGGAAGAATAAAACACACAAGTGGCTTTGCCCTTAATGCTGCCTGGCAACCTACGGAAAGGAGGGAGAGACAGGGGAGGGAGAAAGAGTGAATAGAGGGGGAGGGAGGAGCAAGATAGGAAGAAAGGGAGGGGGGGAGACTCTTTCCTTCCTGTCTCTCTCTTTCTCCAGGCCTTCTGGCTTGACAAAAATGCAGGATAAATTATGCACCACATTTTCCATCAATAATCTATTATAACATGGCATGACATCTGGCCCAGTAAATCAACATGCCACTGTTTAATCAGTTTCATATTCCTACTGAAAACCATTATTGTGCATTATATAACAAAAGTAAAAGTAGCCAACATTGGCTTTACTCTCAACACATTTCACTGTGAATCCAAGAGCTTAACAGGCCCAGCTTTTGAAAAATAAAAAATAAACCAGAATAAATTACATATTGTGTAGAATTCACTTTCATACAGGAATTCACAGCAAATCCAAACTGCTGAGTCAACAATGACTATGCGAAGCCAATGACCTCTGCATGAGTCGCTGAGCAACAGTCTAAGGTAAATCACATGCAACAGCGTGCTGGAAGGAGCACATACAGTTTGTAGAAAGTGAGTCACTATGTCCCATAATGACTACAGACCTCCAAAGTTAACTATTAGTGTAGATTAAGTAGCAAAACATAGTTCAGATAGATTAAGCTGCAAAATATTAAGCAAAAACCAGTTAAGTAAGACAAAAAACCTGAGTTGAGCATTGCCTGGTGAAAAGAAACTGTGCTTCACCTCTAAAATTGAAACAAGAAATGGACACAGCAAGATATGAGCTTAAAAAGACAGTTTGACAGAGAACCCACAAAACCCATTAGGCTGAGAGACTGGGAGCCCGAGGCAGAGGGAGGGGAAGAGCAGCACTGGCACCGGCCACGTGTAACAGGAAGCACATCCCCACACCTGGCCCTTCACCAGTGAAGTGTCAACACCTCGGCATAGGGGTTGCTAGTCATACCTCACAAACAGTGCTTAGACAGACCAACTAGCACTGACTGCTCTGCTGACTTTCACAAAGTGGACTAAACTACTATTAAACAACGTGGCATAGTACACTGCCATAGCGAGCAGGAATGTAACAGCTACTGCTTCTCAACGTGTGTCACGCTTATCTCCAAGATGGAGGATGCAAATTCAAAAAAGCTGTTGCACATGTACATGTGATTGTTAGTTAAGGGTGCCATACTAAAACAATGTGTTCTCTACGTCCAACTAAAGAGGCCATTGATACTCAATTTCAACATTTATTCACTGAATAGTCCACCTGTGTACTGAATTTTAAAAAATTTTTCATCAGTTTTGTACTTATGAGATACATATTGATAGCATTTTGAGATATACAGGGCAAACTGCTGCTTGGCATACTAATATGAGTCAAAAATACTGCAAAACGTGGCCTTAATATACATCACAGGGATGCTGCCAACTAGTTCTTTGATGCTGATCTGTCTTTGTTGTCTAGCATAAAGGTCGTAAAACTTGACAAACCACAAAAAGCGTGAGAAAGAGAAATCTTTGATGTTCTGGGGAGTCAGCCATCATATACTAAGTTCACTTGTACATATTTGCTGCTGCGTCTCTCTAACCAGGGTTTTAACCTTGTCTTACTTTTGGAAGGAGTGAGGTAATGATTAATGGAAAGTGCAACCACTATCCCTCAGTGCTTTTGTGCAAATCTCCAGGGCTTACCACATACTCCATCAGGCAACAGGCCGTGTGTGTGCGTCTGTAACCCTAAAAACATCACAAAGGGCATGAGCACACACAGCAGGTCCATACAGCTCACATTCTGGACTCCTGGAAAGAAGAACATTAGGGACAGCCGGTGGTGTAGCAGACAATCACTCCATAAGAGGGGGCTGAACTGCATGCATGGGCAAACACACACACACACACACACACACACACACACACAGAGCTGTAAAAAACATCACAAAGCACACCGTTCTCCTTTAGAGACAGTCAGAGGTCATGCTCAGGCACAAGCCAAGGAATGAGAGGAATTACCCAGAGAGGAGGTGTGTGCATGTCTCAGCTTGGCCTCCTCGTGCACCACATCCACCCCGCAATGCAGAACCATGCTTTCGCTGCGCCCACTGTTGCTAGTGTAGGCTGGAACTGGATTTTTCTAGCTCAAGGCACTTTGCTTTAACATTTTTAAAGTTCGCTACCAACTGTTTCAGGCACACAATAGCATGTGGCTTTGCAAATACCACCTCCCAGACTCCTACAAGGCCACATACAAAACAATAAGAGCCAGGCCTTTCTACACTAGAATTACTGATTCTCAAGTCTTGGACTCACTGCAGAGCTACACACATTCTAGGAAGTCTAACAGAAAAATACTGTCTGCTGAAGGAGAAAATTTAGTCTTTTTTCCTTCTCTAAAAACAGTGTCAAAACTCTGCAGCGATCAATATATTTAATGTCCTTCCACAACAATCTGAATTTACCTTCTATTCTAAAAGTAATTATTCCTGATCATAAAAGGTTAATAAATATCTAAAATAAAAATGTACAAATTTAAACGGTACACTCATTTTTAGCACTCTGGTCTAGTTCCCATTTAAGCCTGACCACCTGCTTGTTTCTTCATAGACATGAACAGTCTGGCGGCTGAAAAGCACAGCAACAGATTAGTCATCACATCGCTGCATTACATTTTGTTCCAGGCGCAACAACTTGAGTACATTTCATTCTTTAGAATCTATGAAAAACCAAACCAAACCGATTTCCACTGTACTTATTCTCTACGAGTACAGCAGTGTGACTACTTACTGAACAAGCAACTAAACAATGCTGAACAGGTGAGATTCAAATCTCTGATAAAATGATCTGGATCAGGGAAGCAGCTATTTGAACTGGGACAATGAAATGGACTGAATCCAAAGTATTCATACTCAAAATAAGCACTAGGCTGTCAGTATTACTCATTTGAATATTCCCATTACAATATGAACCCGAGACATCTACAGACAGGCAGATCTTCAAGAGAAGTAAACTTAATTAGATTCAGCCTAAAACTAATGCACAAGAAAATCATACTATTCCAGGCTAAGCTGCTAGATTTATTAGAGTCAGGTGTTTGGCAGACATACATTTCCCTCATGATGGGGTAATTGAGGATAACCTGCAGAGATGTTATGATGACAACATGTCAGAATGAATGACTGAGCACAATGCAGCTTAGGTTGATGGAGTATATCTCGAATATACAAATACGTTCAAATTTTAAACACATATACATTTTTCAGAGTACCTCACTTATCCATTAATCTCCTTGAGGGTCCAACACTATTACCCAGACTCAACAAAAAACAGTGACATACAGAAGAACATATGAACTATTGTTAAGCGACAGACTTTTTATTATTGACATGCTTGGGAATTCAGGTCTCAGCAACAGTTACATCAATACAGTATAAAAGTGCTGTGAAACAAATCACCATGTAAAAATAATTCTGAATACAATGAAAACCATTTAACTTTTGAAATTCACAGAAATTAATTGCTGGCAATAAGCAAACAAATTGTACGGTTCAACTATACAATAACTGTGATAAGAGGAAAATGTTTTAGGGGAATTTTTCTTTAAAAAATACTATTGGAAATGACGACTACAATCTTGAGAAACTTCTCACTTGGTTAATTTTAAGCAGATATTTGAATCTAATTAGTGTAGTTGAATTACATCTATAAAACCCAATTGGCAGAGTGCAAACATGTGAGCTTTCTATTTTGGGCTCCTCTCCCTCCCTCGTGCACTTGCTCGTTCATTCTTTCGCCTTTCTCTCAGCGCTCACCCACATGCAGAGCCTCAGACAAATCACACATGGGTCCGAGCTCCTCCCACTGCTCTCCTGTGCAGGCCTGAAGCTCATTCAAACCTACATGCTCACTGCTGCTGCAGCCAAACCCTGAACAGCTGAAAAAGCTCAGACCAACAAAGCTCCACGTTATAACAGAGTGAAGCCACCATCCTCTGAAAGCTTCACTCCGAC
This sequence comes from Arapaima gigas, assembly GCA_900497675.1. Classification (NCBI taxonomy): domain Eukaryota; kingdom Metazoa; phylum Chordata; class Actinopteri; order Osteoglossiformes; family Osteoglossidae; genus Arapaima; species Arapaima gigas. Next base: position 285,165 of record UFQX01000297.1, on the reverse strand, counting down.
CACACTAAAGAACACAAACCGATCATTAAACATCTCCTGTGGCTGATTCCCTGCAGTGGAGAATTACTGACCAACGGTCAAATTCGCACTTTCCCCTCACTCAATACTTTGTACTACTGCAAAACTGTATAGATACATATTCTCTTTATACAGAAACATGAGAGAAAAGCAGGCCGATGGTGAACCTCAGTAACCACAGGCAGTTCCCATGTCTGTGTTCCTTCTTGTATTTTTACGTCAAAAACTTTAACATTCATAACATATAAATGGAATTGAGAATTTACCCTCTAGCCATGGTCGAGATTTGTTTTGTGACAGGACTAATGGCAGGGCACAGAATGCAGACAGTGCTGTACAGTTTTCTTTTTCCACCATGTGCACCATTTGCAGCAACTCAGAAAGGCTCAATTTTGGACTGTGTAATGCGGTGGGAGCATGCAGTGAACAAACAGCCTGCTGCAACAGGTCACTGTAGTACAGGATGTGGGTGAAGGTCAGTCCAGAAAGCCCCCCCGGTTGAGTAAGAAGAGGCGGAAGTGTTAACCACAGGCTGAGTGAGCAGCCCAGATAACAGTACATACAAGACCCACAGTGCTGGTGAATTAAAAGCACGGATCCTGAAGACTGTTGTCTTTCTGTCCTACAGACACGTGCAGTGTCCCATAAACACCAATAAACTGTAGTCATTTTCTGTTGAAGCAATTGCTCTTGCCACTACTTGGAAGCCTGTCACTTAGCAGGACAATGTAACACACACACACACACACACACATACATGCAGAGACATATGGACAATGAGGGGCTACACATGTACAGAAACCACTCCCGGGGTAGGTTTGATAAAAGTTTGTTCTGTCCTGTCACAAGAGCGGGAAGTAAAGGAGAACATGTCATATACAGACAGCAGGCACAACCTTGGCAAGGAGAATTGGAAAATTGATATTAACAAAATTTGTGTACCATTTTCATTTCAGGATTCTTTGATGGTACCCTGGAAAGAGTAAACATCTACTCCTTTTATACTATTTGGCTAGTAATCACAAGTGGAATGTTTACCTGTGTCCATGGTTAACTGACGTAGTGCTACACAGTTTGGCAGGTCACTCAGTCACAGGCAGCTTGTCTGGTATATGCAAGCTGTTACAGTCATGCTATCAAGCACACCAGCAATGCTGGCAGAGCTCTAGCTTTATTCAGCATTCAAGCAGTACAACACATACAATGGCCCGCATCCGACATGCTGTTGTTGATCCAAAAAAATGATTACCCCCGACCTTACTAAATCAAGACGACAGCATGTGGTGTAACCAGCTGCTTTCTGAATAGCATCTGTTGGTGCCAAGCTGGTCATGGTCAATTCTTGGTCCAGGATTCAACCCAAGTTCGCTACTTTCTGATGCATGACAGACTTTGTGCCCTTGAGTCTTGACTACAAGCAGTCTGTCATTTGGTCCAACTTTGATTCATCTGTTCTAAGAGCAGATAGTTTGTACACTCTGGGCCATACAGCATAACTCAGCCATAAGGACAGTAGCTGGTAGCATCTTGGATGTCGTTCAGTATTCATTTTTCACTAGATTCAACCACAGCCAGGCTGCTTACTCAGCTAAAGGTGGTATTTCGGGCACTATCTGAACAACTCTGGCTACTTACACAAATCAACAATGGGGTGAAAATGACTTACAGGCAGTCAAACACTCAGCATTAAAAAGGTTGCTGAAAAATAATGATTTCTGCTATTGTAGACACAACATTTGGCAAAGTAATTTCAAAACACTAAAATAAATCTTTGACCTCCAGGTAGGTGAGCTTAACAACATTTCCACCATACTGAAATGACCAACCCAGCAAATGCTAAGAGAAGTGCATCAAGCAAATAATGTAGTTATTTTTGGTAATTTTCTGTTATAAATTAGCAGGCATTAATCCTTCTGCTACTGTTTGTGCAATTAAGAACTCATTCATGCATAATCCATTATAATTTGAAGCATGAAATTTTATTTTTTAGCACTTCCAAGTTTTTGGTCAAACATATGATGACATTTATTGTTTGTCCATCCAATGACAATAAAATATTGGATTATGAAGTGTTAGTTGTCTTTCTGGCAAAACCAGATGCACCCAATTCACTGCCACCATCTTTACCAGTATGACAAAGAGGTGAGACAGCAGTGCTCTACCAGACTAAGAAATACAAGCACAGTCTTACCACAACCTGATGTAATCTATGAATTTTGGAGCAGAAACTCTCCATTCTCTGAAGGGACACAAAAAATGGCAGTTACTTTATTTAAAAAAAGGTTCAGTTAAAACGTCTAATCTCTGGGTAGGCCATAATCCTATATAAAGTTCTAAAAGCCTTTATGTGTTAATTTATATTATTTGCACATGAATAAATAAATAATAGCATCACTTTATGACAGAACCGACAAAATTGCTTATAAACAGGATATTGTTATGTACAGGTTATATAATAAAAGTAAACATGCAGAGAAACTGTCCACTTTTAACCCTTTCCAGATGCATAGCTTAAAAATTACCTGCCCTTGCACTGTGTGACAGAAGTTCAACTGTCACAATCTGCTGTTTGAATGGTTCTCAATATACATTTAAGGAGCTAATTTTGCTTGTGAACTAAAAAAAAAAACTGATAATGCCATTTGAGTAAGTGTGATATAATGGGGGAAAACGTTGTGACAGCACCTACATAACATCTTCAGTTAACACGTAAAACAGCCGGTGTAGCTATTAAATCAACTCACAGCAGTAATTAGTTATTTTACTTAAGCCATTTGTTGACCTTAACTTTTCTACCATTCAGTATGAAAAAAAATGACCAAGAAGGGAACGAGAGGGGGCAATCTGGCCCCCTTCTGACCTGTAGCACGTCCGGAGACGCTCGTCTCGCCTCGCACGTCCACTCTTCTTACTTTTACTTGCTTCAAACATGAACTCTCTGCTTTACTGCTCGAACACGGCGACAATCTCAACACTTACAAGCAGCCACGTGACAAAAATATAAAATAACAAAGCAGGTGAAGTAAATACGTCGCGTTTCAGAGTAGCTCTTTCACTCTCGCCACCAAGAAAACGCGAGCCCGCGAGCCTCGTGAACGCGAGCCCGGCTGCGGCGGGCAGGTCGAGCCCCACGCGGCACTCGGCTGCGCGCGAGCAGGATGCGTGGTTACGGCTCTCTGTAGGACTTACCAGCTCAGTCGTTATTCGTCCTTTTCGGACCCCCCTCGGACTCTCGATTCCGCAACAAACTGCAGTACAGTTTAGTGACTTCCTTAAAAGAAGTTAGACACAACTCTATGTGGTGACACGGCCGCGAAAAACAGAGAGAGAGGAGGGGGGTGTCTGGAAACTTTTTTTCTTCTTTCCTTTCCTTTTCTTCCTCTCCGCTCCGCTCCCCCCCGCTCCGCTCCGCTCCCCCCCTCCCAACCGCTATGGGCACAAAAAGCTACTTCCGCGAGCGGAGTCGCTACGTCACACGACTTGGCGTCCACACCTGACCGGTGTGCGCGCCACTCTCGGTAGCGCCGCAAAAAGTAATAAAAACGAACAGCGGACATTTGAGCATCTTTATTGCTGCACATTGTTATATTAGTGGCGCACTGTGCTGTCTGCTAGCTGTACTTCTGGTCGTGTTAATTTTAAACAGCGGTATTGCTAAATTGTGTTCAAACAAACCACTAACTGACGTGATTTCTCCATGCAATAAATAAAATAATTAAGTAATTACTATTAATAATTTATTGTTCTTTTGCTACTATATAGTCTCTACTTTTCCAGACATATCTTTATTTTTTGTCAATCTTTTATACCTAAAAATATACAAAATTAGTGTCTACAACTGTAAAAAAAACTTTCTGCAACTCTATTTCCTTTTAAATCCGATTGAATTGGCATGAATGGTTTCCAACCTGCAAATTAATTATTCCTACAAAAACTTTACATAAATACTCTGACAAATGCAACTATGCATGTAGTTTTCCCTTACTAAGCAAACTGAAAACAAGTTAGGAGGAACTCACACATTTACTAGATGACAAAGTAAACCCTGAAACACACAGTGGACACCACAGCAGACCGAGGGGAGTCAAAGCGCAAAGTGACCTACATAGTTTGTCCTCATCTTTTTTTCTCACATCCTGTTTTTGCAGATAACCTCAGCCCCCCACCATGTCCGCAGAAGCAGTGAGATCAGATAAAGTGGCCTTGAAAAAGTGAAAACAGTGGGAAAATTTTTTTTTCTTATAAATTACAATTTTGCTGATAATATCTCCAGTTCAGAAAAGTTTGACTCGCATCAGTAGCTATTATAGAGATATGTGGTATACGTGCTGTTGGAATGTAACGCGACATTTGACATGCAGTCAACACGGTTAAATACTTTAAATTACACTTAAATTCCAGATTTCCTCCACAATAACCCAGTATACTACGACTATGCTAAAGTCAACATGCAACTGCTGTTTTCGCAGTTCATACCGAGGAAGTTCTCCATAGTCAGAGCAGTTAGTAAAAAGTGAAGTATGAAAATAATATTCAGTTTAAAGACCTTAATTATCGTTCCTAAATTGTGCGCCCGCGCCTCCTGCTGGTGTGACTTTCACTGAGTGAAACAGCGAACAAGTTTTCTGCCTTTGTGCGAGATTGAAATAAATAACGCTACGCTAACACCGTCATAAATATTAATAATGGGGATAAATATACTATTATTAATGCATTTGATGTTTCAATTCACTATAAAAATAACATCTTAGGTTCTTTCAAATTAGAATGGCTGTGAGATCAGTCTGCAGGTGACACGACCTGTGTCACTTCGCCAGGGTTCACTTTCCCTCGGATTCAGCGAGATGAACAACGGCCCGGCTAGGGCGACGATGCGCTGAAACGGCTCCAGCGCAGATGAAATCAAGTAGCATTAAATAGGTTATGTGTACGAAGATGCTGTGGTTCATAAAATTATATGAATTTGTTGATGACTTGTACACTGCGTTGCATGACTAGAATGTTTAACTTTATTATTGACTGCTCCTAATATTATTGTTTAATTTTTGTTTTGTGTATTATGCATATAACCAGAATCTTGATACGGGACCGACTAGAACCGGGACGGAGAGCAGTGGGGTTGGATTTCAGTGCGACACAGAGCCTATTTCTCTCGACTTCCGCGATTGGAGCTTGCAGGCCCAGTTCCCGCCTTCCTAGAACGCTATTGGTTTCCTAATGTGCGGACCGGATTCACTTCCTCTTTGATTGGTTATCTAGTGTCACCGGCCGCTTGAGCGACGCTCGGCAGTGCCGAGTCAATAGGGCAGCACGAGAGATACAGAAAGGTAAACGAAGTCGCCGGTGGCTCGTTCGCGGGAACAGTTTGCCTGTAATTATGACTGTAGTTGTAAGAAACACGATCACAGTAACGTGATTTCATCTGCGCTGGAGCCGTTTCAGCGCATCGTCGCCCTAGCCGGGCCGTTGTTCATCTCGCTGAATCCGAGGGAAAGTGAACCCTGGCGAAGTGACACAGGTCGTGTCACCTGCAGACTGATCTCACAGCCATTCTAATTTGAAAGAACCCAAGATGTTATTTTTATAGTGAATTGAAACATCAAACCATTAGTTGCACTGATGATAACGATTATCGTACTGAGAAATTTGAGAGCTGATAGCTGCTGTACAGTTACGTATGATGTAAGGAACAGTTTAAGAAAACTGCCGTGCTCTCACTTTTCACTGATGAATTTTAAGAGCTACTTCCTCGGACTGTTTGACCTTAACGTCCCATCAAACGTTTTCTCCTGTCTGTCAGTCGAAGCCCGTTCTCGACTGGATGCTGCCGCACTCGTTGCCTCGAGCCCTGAGAGCAGCTGAGCGCGTGAGGCGAGTGGGGGTCCAGGTCACTGTCATGTCCCAAAACCACAGCGACTGCAGTGCCACCTCCCAGGCTGAAGGGGGCGCCGTCACCGCTGCCATTATTATTATTGGAGATGAGATTCTGAAGGTCAGGAGAGAAATGTTTTTTATTTACTTGGGGTTGTATTTGTGGGAAGCAAAAGGATAATTTTGTACTGGTTTGCCACATTGTTTTGGTGTTTTACATTTATAACATATAAATTTGAATTCTTTGATTTGAATTCTGATTACACTTTCTGCTGCAACACTGCCATTGACCTCCAACTCGCTCATCATTTTAGTAGCAACCCTTGCAATATTTTACCTGCTAGCAGAGTTCCCTAAAAACAGTTCAGTTTTTCAGCATAACTTGAATGTACCCAAGTTCCAGTAACACTGATTTCAAAATAACTACACAATGTAACTGTTTTAGCAGGATCTGGACTAAATGCTATTACACTTTACATTTACATTTTATATTCCTGTATTCCACAGATGCTTTCCTCCAAAGTAACATAAAACTAAGCGTAAAAAGTGCATCCCATAACAAAGAGAGGACTTATATACATAGAGAATAATTGAAGCTTGTGTGTTCCATACCATTGTTGCCATAGCATAAATAATCCAGTAGCTATCTATTGACATTACATACGAATAGGAAAATAAGGAGATAAAAAGTAGCAGTTGTTGAATTGATGAGCTTTGGATGGAAATTGATCTGAAAAGACCCTTTGTGAATGCTGGAATGGATTTAACAGTTCTGAAGGACAGAGGAAATTCATTCATTCCATCACACTGAGCCCATGACTGAGAAGCAGTAGGCTTTATATTTTGGACCCTTTATTAGAAGGACAAGGAGGCAGCCAGAAATGGAGGGGGATATTGTTGTTGCTCGGGTGTACAGATGGACTGTGCTCCATAGGTATCAAGTGATTGTCCTTTGACCTTCTTGATGTCTATAACCAGAGGTTTGAACTTGATACGGGCAGCTACAAGAAGTCAATGGAGAGAAACAAGAAGGGGAAACAAATCAGAGTGCTTGGGTAGGTGAAACAACTCGTGTTACACTATTCTGCTAGAGTTGAATAGGACTGATGGCAGATGCTGGAAGACTAGACAGGGGGGAGCTGCAGTAGAGTGTGGTGTGACGTTCTTGTGAATTTGACAGATGTTGAAGAGGATATGTATATAAGAGTAGCTTATGGGTTCAACTTGTTAGAAGAAGCAAAGACTAGAGTCAGTCCTTCCACCCACACTTTTAACTACCAGGGTGGCTGAGCTGAGCAAGCTGTGTTGTGAGAAGGAGTTCTTGACAGGGGAAGGGCCAGAAGGAAGGTAGACAATTTCAGGGAGTTGCAAGCGGTGATCAGTGATCCAAGCAGAAATGTCAGAAAGAGTCCTAGATAACTCATTTGATAGTACAAACAACACCATACAGTTTGAAATAAAACTGATAATCAGCTTCATTTCTTCATAGAATAAATATGTTTTTTTTTGGTAGCACACTTTTTATGTTCAGTTTAAATTTATGACACATTGTTTACAGGAGGCTGCCTAGTCTCCATGAGTATTATCTTTGAATAAAACGCTGCTTATTGCAGTAAAAACCTGCTTTAATGAGATAAGTGGGATCCAGAAAATTTAATGGCATAAAATGCAGGGTCACCTTATTGTTCGGTTAATGAAAAAATATTTTTCAGTCAGACTTCTACTTACTGTGTAAAAAGAAATAAAATTTTCCTTTACTTGTTTTCATTGACGAGATGACCGATTATTATCAACAGTCCGTCCACGTGACAAAAATATGTACTAATACTAGTGGAATAATAATACTGTAACATCTTGGTTTGAGTGCACAGTGCAGTGAAGGAGGGACTGGGAGACTGGACTGCAGGCACACAAGCTTTGCTTAAACACCAGCACTCACAGAGCACAATAACACGCCTGCACTAAAGCTCTCAATGAGTGCACACCGAGAAGGTCAACAATACCCCTATATATATATATATATATATATATATCCACAACTTTCTACAGACATGCAGCAACAGAGCATTATGGGAAAACCTCAGCTCCCCCACCACTGCCACAGTCATAGTCATACTAATAGAAACTTTTACACAAATGTACATTATCTTCAGTAAATCCAGTACATTGTTGCCATCAGAAAAAGGTATTCGTGAGTGGCTCCCGTCCTCCTGCTCCCTTTCCAATCTGCAACTGTGTTATAGCCAAATTACTCTTATCAAAATGGCAGGTTAATATGGGTTTTACTGTACATCGTTGTTATAGTGTTTAAAAGAAGCAGACAGTAAAACTGTGGGATCACCAGCAGAAAATAGCAATGTGTTCAATTTATGCAGTCTTATGTTGCCAAGTCCAAGATCTAAAGAAAATCACAAATTTTTCCCCATTTAGTCACGGGATATGGTTCAAAAGGAGACTGAAATCCATCCATTCATCCATCCATCCATCTAGCCATCCATCCATCATTAGTGACATATACCTATGTAGGGTCCCAGTGGTCTGGAGGTTATCCAAGAAGCACAGGACACCAGTCCATCACAGCGCAATTATAGATGCAGATTCACTGACGCACACACCACATGCAGTTTAAAACAACCGAATCCGTGGAAACATGTCTTATGGACTGTGAGACAAAACAGATTGCCCAGAGGAGACCCACTGGAACATGGGGAGAACATGCAAACTGCACACAGAATGAAATGGATGCAAAACACATCCATAACCAAAGCCTAGGAGTCACACCGCACGAGCCCTATCCAGTGCTCAGCTATGCCATCCTAGCAGTCTAAAATGAAAACAACACCAATATTAAATTAAACATTATTAAAAACCAAAATAATGAAAGTTCTCTTTGTTCATTTCTGTCACCTTAGAGGTTCTCTAATTGAATTTATTGTATTATATTGTTTTGTATTTAGCAGTGGGACTACAGGCAGCATTCAGAGCACTGAGTACTTTGTGGAATTTGGGATATTAACATGAAGGCGCTGAGTGTGTGTGTGTGAGAAAAGAGTCACCCTGTCTTCCCAGTTTTAAGTTTTACCACCATCCCAACTGCCCAGTGAGCCTGAAGCCAAGCCAGACCAGCATCACATCTATCTACATTTAAGCTCAGAATGCCTGTTTGCTGGGTGTGGAACCATATTCCACCATCAATAGATGCTTGGTTGCAGGAGAGGTGGAGACTGTGCTGATCCTACGGTCTATCTTACCTGTGCAGTGACAGACCCACAGTGCCGGCTGACTCCAGGGAGGACCAACCTTTGTCCTGTCGACCTGCTGGGCCCTAGAGTTGGCAGGCATCCAATGCTATGAATAGTGCAGCTGTGCCATGTTGCCCAGTGACAGGGACACTCTGGCTAACTCAGCAGCCAAAACTCCAGTGAAAGGTAGCAGGGGACTGAAAACATTGCATCTGTAATACAGGCAAGGTTGTGCCACCAACAGATGTTTTTTTTATCCATAATTTGTCAGTTTTTCATCAGGAGATTGTTCCTACTGAAAAGTTGTCTATGAACTGGAAAAAAATCAGGATTTAAAAAGGAAATGTTTTCTATGATCAGTTTTTTAATACAGCCAACCCTTGTTATTGGAATCTAATTGGTCCTGAAAACATGTCGGAAAGCAAAATTATATTCCATTAATTTAAATGGAAACAATAATTTTTTCCCCAAGTATTAGTACGACACTCTTAAATGCCTATATAACAGCTCAACAAGGATTTCTTTACAAGCTTTTCCACTTTCAGAAGAAATTTTCTTTTAACGACGTGGGGAGGATGATTAATAATCACAGCGCGTTTGGACAATGCAGGGATGAGATGCAATTGTATTCGGGAGAATAGCTGAGATGCGACTGCAGTGCATTCTTACTTTTTCTGGCTGCTTCTGGCAGTGGTCTACAGGAGTGTTATGCTGAAAAACTCCAGGGCAGTTCCTACTTCCAACTTGATCAGTTCTCTCATGGGTGTTGTAGCTATGGTCTTTCTGTTGAATGCATACATACATCAGAAAAACCATCTGTGCAACTTTTACCAATGTCTCTTTCTTATCCAATTAAGCAAAACACCCAAAATGAACAACAGACACTTCGCTGGAATTTCATTCACTTCCCATAATGCTCCACTTTCCTAAAGCAACACCTGTACATTCCTCCCCCCAAACTGGCACGCACCGCCAGCACAAACTTTGACATTTTTTCAGCTACAGATTCGGTGCAGTGGTTTTTTTGACTGTGGTAGTGAGTTTTGGGTACAAATTTTTGTAATCCGTTACAGATAGATATTCAAAGATGATATTCAGATAGTGAGAGTCTGGAGAGAGAGATACGTGTATTTACACTTTGCTTAAAAAACATAGTTTTTGCTTACTATTGTGTCTTCCTAATGTACTCCCTTTGTCCCCAAAGGGCCACACACAGGACACCAATAGTAACTTCCTGTGCCGCGCACTGCGTAACCTGGGGGTGTGCGTGCAGCGCATTGTAGTGGTGCCTGACCGGCAGGATGTCATCGCCAAGGAGGTGGCTACCCTCTCACCTCTCTGTACCCATCTGATCACCTCTGGGGGCATTGGCCCCACCCATGACGATGTCACCTTTGAGGCTGTGGCAATGGCGTTTGGTGAGCAACTCCAGCCACATCCAGAGCTCATTAAACTGGGAAAGGAGTTCTTTGGGACGGTAGACCCAGGCAGTGCTGCCATGAAGCTTGCGCTGGTACCAGCAAGCTCCACGCTAAACTATGGCACGGATCCACAAACGGGGAAGCCACTGCGTTACCCGCTGGTCAGCGTGCGTAATGTCTACATCTTCCCTGGCATCCCCTCCCTCTTAGAAAGGGCCTTTAATGGACTCAAGCACCTGTTCACCAGTTCTGGCACCACCTTCCACACCCGCGAGGTTTTCGTGGATGCAGACGAGGCAGAGCTTGCTCCGGTCCTGACCCGGCTTCAGGCAGCATGGGGGAAGAAGGTGTCTCTGGGCTCCTACCCGGACTGGCTGAGTAACTACCACCGGGTCCGCTTGGTTCTGGACTCGGACAGCACGGAGGAAGTGGAGTTGGCCCGGAGTCGGCTGGTGGAGGAGCTACCAAAGGGCAGCGTGGTGCCACTGGTGACTGATCCGGTCTCGCTTGCCATGGCAGAGGTGTACAGGCTGGCTAATACTGGTGAGAGTGACCGTGAGAAGAACTCGGCTATATTAAATGGAAAGCGTGTTGAGTGTGGAATATAAGTGTTTAGGAAGAGGGGGAGCAAGGGAAGATGAAATGAGTGAACTGGAAGATTAGGTAAGAGCAGAGCAGAACGGAGGATTTGAGAAAGGCAGATGAAAATAGGGAAAATGAAATATGAAAACAAAAGAGGATAAAAAGGGAAGATGTGGCACAATCACTCTTTTGTCAGGCTGACTCATGTCTCCTCAAGTTGAAGAGCTTAGATATAATAGTGGGGTAAGGCAGCCACAAGAAAGCATTATTCTGCTACAGTAAACACTGGGGCACAAGGGGGCAACATTAAGCAGAATACAGGTGTCAAACTGGGAATAAAGACAGTACTGTGAGAAGAAGAGCCTAAGCATCACTTGTCACTCCCTTGGCTTCCACAGGTACGCCGCTGGGCGAGAAGGTGAAGTCCGCACTGAGAGTGATCGAGATGGCTCTGGAGCAGTATTCAGCGGGGGAGATCTGTGTGGGCTTCAATGGGGGCAAAGACTGCACGGCGTTGCTGCACCTGTATTACGCTGCGCTCAGAAGGTAACGGGAATGCTGCATGAAGGAAGGTCAGCTTAACCTATACTGGTTTATCTCTGCCTCCAAAAAAAATCATTTTTTAATCTGGTATGGCAGGAATGATAAGGAGCAGAGATGTGCTATCTCTCTCTTGCCGTTTCACACTGTTTCTTAATGGTTGTATCCTTTACGCTTAACACTCACTCATGCTGAACAAGCAGAGAGCCGTGCTGTGTGGGTGATGTCATTTATTCATCTGTGGGTGAAAAGTTGATTTTTTATTTATGAAATGTGGGGGCGGGCGTTGGGGGGGAGTGCTGCCGCCGAATCCGTTGATTCTCAGAATAGTGATTTTTTTTTTCCTTTTTTTGTGTGTGGTGCGATTAAGAATAAATGAATACACTACCTAAAAATGATTTTTTGGGACATTTTCTGTCTTAGGAAGTACCCGGAGGGGAAGGACCGCGTTAAAGTGCTCTACATCCGCATCGTGTCCCCATTTCCTGAGATGGAGAGATTTCTGCAGGATACTACAAAGAGGTGAAGTGACCTCCTCTCTGGTGTACACTGACTCTTCTTCACCTTTTCATCTGTGATGCATGCTGATGGCTCCCCCTGATAGTCTTTTACCTGCATTTATAACGTTCTTAACAGCCCTCAGCACAGTAACCACTGGTTGCTGGGGAACTGCCAGTAATCCTGCTTCATATCTTTCTGCTGGGTAAATAAGTTAAGTGATGCTGTACAAGGAACTCTTGTCCCCTTGTGTTTCAGATGAGGAAATGGGCAACACGGTGATAGTAATGATTTGGAGATCTTTTATTTCTGCCTCTTATTTACACGTATTCATCTGGCAGGTGCTTTTTTTCAAAAAGCGATGTGCAATTCAGGGTATATAAAAATGCATTTCACAACAGATAAGGATCTAAATATTAAGATTTAAGATTTTGAGACAGTTTCTATATCACCCATTTTTGCTGGCACACATTACTGGAATAGGTGCTTATAGAACTGACAGACAGATAGGAAATAAGAAGATAATCATGACCGATGTTGTGACACAAATTTATCTAGCTGTCAGGAGATCAGGTTAAAAGAAATTTGTTTGGGGGTCCTATTTGAATCTTCAGAAGGATTCAGCAGTACTGAGGGCGATATTTAGGTATTGTCATGCACATCCTTTGGCCGTCTTTGAGGACATAACCGCAATCTTGAGCTGGACACTAGCAGCCGCAGGAAGCCAACAGAGAGATGCGAGGACAGCACATAGACGCTTTGGTAGGTCAAGCACAACTCATGCGCTGGCATTTTGGATCATACAGAATGGAAGAAGACATGAGCATTCAGAAGGCCAGACAGTGAGAGTGTAGCAAGATTTCACCATACTATGTGTAACTGTCCTGGGAGATTTTGGTGAATCTTGCAAATGTTATACAGGAGGCATTTGCAGAATCATGTTATGGCTTCATTGTACTGACGGTTGCGGAGACGAGAGTCATTTGCTAATCCCAGTTGCTGACTGGATGAGATGAACGAATGCCCAGTTTGACAGAGTTCCGGACCGTTGGATGTAGTTGTTGGGAAATGGAGCGGCTTAGTTTTGGAAAGACCGCAGTGTGAGAAGATGCACGTGTTGTATAGGGGAAAAGAGTGACGGTGCTGAGTACGATCAGAGTAGCAGTGATTGGAGAATCTGTGAGAGGCAATAATAGAGCCAATGGAAGCAGTAGAGATGGAGAAGAGTAAGAGACCCAGCACTGAGTTCTGAACAACACCAGTGGAGTGAGACCGAGGGGAGACCATGAAGCCAAAACCAAACACTGAAATGAAGGCATAAATACATATTTTTCATAGCAGCAACACATCAGTAATAGTGTATAGAAATATCTAAGTTTCTGCTTCAAAGGAGAAAGGAAACTATATACCTATTTCATTCAATATAAATTTTGTATAGGTATATTTACTACTTTATACTCAACTAGAAGACAATAAAAGTGCCTAGCACTGTTACTGACCTGCTGTAACACTGACAATAGGTGTATATGTTGTAGTCTTCTACAGAGCTTTAAACATGTAAAGGACTTACCATGACTGCCTGTGACCCCCTGCCCACTGAACTGCATGGCAGTGCTAAGCAGAGCTGTTTCCTGTTCTCTCCAAACACACAGGTATGACTTGGACCTGTTCTCAGTTGAGGGCAGCATCCGGCAGGCACTGAGCGAGGTCAGGGAACGGAGGCCAGAACTGAGAGCGGTCCTCATGGGGACCCGACGGAGCGACCCGTACTCCCACACCCTGACCCCGCTGTGCCCCACTGATCCCGGCTGGCCTGAGTACATGAGAGTCAACCCCCTCCTGGTGAGAACTGCCTTCCAGGTTTACAAGGAAGACATAACATTTTGATTTAAAACTGTTCTTTTTCAGGAGTGACTTGTAGAAAGGCACCGTATGAAAGCTTTTCCTTAAGCAGTTTTCTTTGTACAAAAACTATTTATTTATTTTAATCCAATAATTAGCCTTATGTCAGGTAAAGTTTTCAGAGATATGACTAATGATGTGAGATTATAGGAAATGAAATAGGATTCATTACTAGAGTCCCTTTGAGCCCGAAATTTAAATTACCAAGGTCCTCTACAGTAATGCAAAGTGATCCCATTTATTAACATACAGTGTTGCCATTCAAACAGTGCTTTAAGTGGATAATATGCACAAGAGCTGTGGATTCTCTGTGGTCATCTACAGCACTGCAACACACTTGTATTATTTTAATGATTTCATTTGCTTGGTTGACCATGTGCTATGAGATGGTTTATACCCAATTAACAGGCCTGTCTTGCTTTCTCTAAGAACTGGACCTACCATGATATCTGGTCATTCCTGAGGACCCTGTATGTTCCCTACTGCATTCTATACGATAAAGGGTGAGAATCCTCCTCTCTGTCTTGTCAGTCTTCTCTTGTTTTCTTCAGTTTTCCATACTTGATCTCTGTCCCTACTCACTTGCCTCTGGAGGATCTGGTATGGCTACTGTCCACAGGCCACAGCACTGAGACATTTTGTTCTAACGTGGAACGTCTTTTGCTATTCCAGCTACACCTCCCTGGGCAGTATGGACGACACCACCAGGAACCCTGCATTGAAAGTGATTGACAAAAGGGGCATAACCCGATACAAACGTGCCTACCAGCTGGAGAATGCTGAGGAGGAGCGTAACCCTCGGGTGTGATGTCACCATCGGTGCCTTGATGGATCAAGTGGGTCCAGCAGATACACACGGTTCAACACGGGTTCATATTTTTGTACAGACAGAAGGCTAGACAATGACGTGAACCAATAAAAGCTCATTAACTCAGAGCATAGAAATGGCTATGATCCATAACTATGTCTATTGTTCTGAAGTCACATGGGTTTCATAAGTACAGTATTTCCAGATAAGGGTTGGGTGGAGTAATTTGGACTTTGCTCCTGTACTTCTGTGTACAGATGTTGCGAAGGGAGTTGGGTACAAAGGGAGCGGCTCCACGCCACCCAGGCCTGTCTGCTGCGGCCGCAGTAGATCAGACCTGTTCCCTGTGTGACCGAGGACTTCAGAACCCTCGTTCCACGTAGTGTGTAGTCAGTGTTGGGGCCTTTTGTAGTAGAACATAAAACTGACACTGAGTTGCATGTCAGGCAAAACATTTTGTGGGGATTTTACAGCCAGGTGGAAAATGTGGAAGAAAGGTGTTACTGATCAGCAAGAGGCAATGAAATCGTTTTATTTTAGCGGGGAACATCCCGCTATGAGGCTGTTTTTCAGCAGGACGTTCGCAGACTCACGTCATGTCAGACACGTCATGTCGGACTCGGCCGCGCGCCACACGGTAACTGCAGCTGCGGAAAGTAGATATATTTTAAAACGGTTTGATTCGCATCTGTTCCGGCTGCGTGCGTGTCGATTTCTGCAGAAGTCATTTCATTCGTTTATGCCCCAAAAAATGGAATATTAGATTCAGATGCTATTAAAGGGGAAAAGATGGAGGAGCGAAAGGCGGGCTAATCAATTTGCGGTATGTGACCGGACGCGGCTTGGAAGCGCAGAAATAAAACGTGTTTCTGAGGAAGATAGTCGTTTAAATCGCAACGTCACCGTCTCGCGTTGCTCGGTTTAATATTACCACTAAAAACACGTTGTTCAGTTTGCGGCGGCGCATCGGGAGCGACAGCGAACTCGACGCCGAAACGCCCTCCGCTGCCGTGCAGTTCGGCGAGGCGCCGCGCGGGGACGCTGTGGCCCCGTTTTCCACCAGCCGCCGTGATTACAGTAAATTACTTTGCCTGTTTTCGCCCCAGATTGAATCCCGCTCAATCGATCGCTTCTCTCCGCCTGGAAATTAGTCAACGGTCCGGCAACAGGGATCGATGCGGGCCAATCTAATAAAGCGACTCGCTTACGACGCCGCCCCGGGATGCGCGGCTGTTACACCTCCAATTACCGGGCCGCCCCTCGGCGCGTCACTGTCGGCGCCTCCGATCGCGGGACTCTTACTCAGAGTCACGGTGGCGACGCCGCAGCAGTTAGAGGGGCTCAGGGTTAAAGCATCATCATCATCATCCTCATCATCATCGTCGTCCTCGTTATTATTCAACAGGTGGACTAGGTTCGAATCCCGCCTCCTGCTGTAGTGCCCTGTTTACCCTGAACTGCTCCAGTGAAAAAATACACACCTGCGTAAATGGTTGTGAGAAAAAAAGCTAAATATGTAAAATTCTTCATTTTTATTTATTATTTACACTTACATTCATTAGGTCTGTATGAGAACAAAAGAGGGGGAAGAGTTTCAGGGCTGAATTTCCCCGAAAAGCAACGGCTCCACAGGGAATATGAAATTATTGTGGATTTTATTGCGTTCAACTACATTCTCCTCCTACACTTTGTCTTCACCAGTTCTCTGGATGTCTTGACCGGTTTCTCGATGAAAAATGAGGATTTAAAAATGAGGGAATTAAAGCACATTAAATTCCATTTCCAATAAATTATTTTTAGATGGAAAAAAACTTGAGCACCAGTAATAATAAAACAACAACAAATGTGACCAATTCTTCCACGAAACGAAGGAGCCCAGTAGTTCCTAGGGTGGTGCGTATGCCGCTGCCGGTGTGTTGACGCGCTTCTGCTCGGCGGTTGGTTCTCGGTTCCGGGGGGCCGAGTGGGGCGGCGCGGCTGAACGAGCAGCTTTCTCGCCTTCCTCTTAATTACTTCATTAGCAGTGGGGCGTTGATGTCTTAAGCTGTCCGGTCGCAGTCCTGGTCCTGCAGCCCCAGTGGGTGACTTAGTGTTACACCACTTAAGCATTTGATTGAAGTAACTGTTTCCTTAACTCAACTAATTTAGTTTCCATGCTCAGCACTGAGACTGAGAGCTGGAGATCCCACAGAACCAGAACTGGACACGTTATCTCAGTTAATAACTGACAACTTCAGCTTCACGGGGAGGACAGCCTGGTGGCACAGCCTGGGCTGCTGGGATTGTGGGTTTCAAACCAGCTCAGTTTGTGTCTGCGCAGATTTGCTTTTGGTGCTCTGGTTTCCTCCCACAGTCCAAAGACACGCGTTTCACGTTAATCGACTAAGTGCCACGGACTGCCGTCCCACGCATTGCTCCGGACCCTTGCGACTCCGGGTAAGGAAACGGGATGGATAGAAGGTCATAGCCTGAAAAAATGAGCTTCACAGCACAGTAATACCTCCACCACCCATACTGCTGTACCATAATTGTACTGTTTTACTGTAGCCCATAATAATTCACCATATTCTGAAATAGCAAGTTTTCTGTGTTTAATTGCTACTATTAAAGATGTAACTAATCTGGTTTGCATCACATTGTGTGCGCACTTCTCAAGCTCCATTTATGACGTATACAGTCTTAATGAGCTCTTAGTGCTGTTTCATTAAACCGCGTTTGTCCAGAGCAACGATCCCGCTGTTCCTGCATCTACTGTACATACAAACACGCCTTACGGTAGCCGAGTGGAACACGATTTAGAACTGTGCGCTTCCTCCGGGCTCCCTGGTTTTCTGCAACGCACACTGAGCGCTGCCAACGTGCCTTAAAGACGACGGAAAACTGGCATCACAGATGTCAGAAATATTACCTTAAAATAAGTCTTTTGTTGTTTACCTGGCACAGGTAGAGCTCTTGTGCAGGTTTATGTAAATATAAATACATTTAGTGTTTTAATTGTCTCCCTTGCTGCAGACCATTTTTGGCTTCTGATGATGGTCCCCCCATGTTTATGTGAAACCCACAATGCAGAAAAAATAGCTTCACCTCAGATTTCTATAATGTGCACATATTTTTTCAATTAAAATATAAAATCAAAGCTGAAATGAAAAATATATTTTATAACGTCTTGCCCTTAAATGAAGCAGTAATCTGAAAAAGTAAAATGGAGCTGGCTGTTGATTGATGGCCATTACACTTAATTAAATGGTCTTAATTTTGGCTTTAAAACATCATTGAATTTGAACATTTGTCAACTCACTGCGAAATAATATTAATGGAAAATACAATGGCTGCTCACTGAAGGCCATCGTCCCCTGGGTGTTTATTGGATTAAATTCACACTGAGATGTGGAAATAAGAAAATTAGTCTGGGGCTGAAAAAATGGGATATGGCAACGGTGGGTGGCTGGGAAGCTATTTCACTACCATCTTCTGCTCATTCCATCAGCTTCTCTTGAGGACACAGAGCAGGTGGATGCAAATCAGCACATAACTTGTTCATTTTCTGTCTGCATATCAGTTTAAAAGGGTTTGTAAATTTATGATGTTTTACCATCAGTCTTTTGCTGTTTTCAGCTTTTATGCGTTCATATTTTGCAAAAACAAGCATCCGTCCTCATCCGAGTCTCACCTGCTCCTGAAAACGTCCGATAGAGGCTGTTTGATTAGCGGAAGCCTGTATTCCATTATTTTAAATGGGAAGAATAATACTGCGTTCCCAGCCGATTTCCCCAAATATTACTAAAACACTCCTATGTAACAGTCCACTGCAGATCTCTGCATGACATAAAGCATTTAAAACACCATTTAAATAATTACTGGACACTTAGACTCGATGTGCTGGCGTGCAGAATGGTTGAGACTTTCCTCCTGTACGGGAATGAATGTGTGCAGGCGGTAAAGAAAACACAGGGAAAGGTTACGTCACAAAGCAAAATGAAACACGTTCTCACACCTCCAGGCAACTGGGGACGAGTCCTCAAAGCGGGGATCCGCTACGCGCCGCCTCAATGCGCTTCATCACCTCCGACTTCCCCTGTAGAGCACAGGCTTCTCCAGGCCTCCTCTTCACGCTCCTCTCCTGTCTCTCAGGCCAACGGGGCTCAAACAACAGCCAGATGCGGTACGATGAACAGTTGAGACGCGACTGCAGCGCACTGCTCACCCTCTCCTGCGGCTTCACTCGTTTCCTCTGAAATTCGGCGCAGATTCTGACAGTGAACTTTCTGGGCAAATTTTCGAGAGCCACGAAAGTGAGTTTTCGATTACAGAGACGGACAGCGAGGGACAGCTGTAATACGCTGAATGGCCACACGGGGGTGTGGTGGGCAGCATTGGTGTCCTCCCGCTGTGCTGTATGTTTGGCTGTGGGTTCGAGTCTGGCTCAGTATGTGTGTGGTTTGTGTGGATTTTTTTTACACAGCCTCAATATACAGGTCTCAGCTGAGCTGGTGTCCCTGAATCACAGTAGTGTGTGTGGACTGGTGTACCTGCCTCACACTCTGGACCACTGAGGCCCTGTTCGGATCAGTCAGTTATAAATAATGTGTGACGTTGTAATAACAACAGCAACAACAGCAACAACAACAACAACAATAATAATAAATGCAGCCCAGGAGGTTTCCTTACACACAGGACCCCACATGTAGTTGACACAACTTCACACTGTGTGTAAGTTACACACCACGTTTACTGCCGTCCTTTTCAAAACGGCTTCTGCTCTCTTGCACAAGTAAGACGTTTTAAAACAATTTCAGTTGCAATTCAATTCACAAAACTTGTTTCATGTACATGGCAGTGTAATGCGATTTATATCATATATAACCTATAATTAGTTTAGTAAAATAACAGTTGATTCTCTTATTAAAACAGTAAATATCTTTATTTGGATGAATGGAGGTGACAGTTATATTAAAGTTTTCTTCCTGTAATTGTGTTTGCCGCAAGTGGCTTATTTAAAGATAATTTTTCTGACATTCAAGGTGCTAAAGTTTTCCCTCTTTTTGAAGAACTTTTTAACTAGTGATCAACGTGTGTGTGTGTGTGTGTATGTATAACAGGTTTTCTGTTACTACTATTAGTATTGAGCTGTTAGTGTGGAGCTCAGTGCTACCGGCAAAAGTGTGTGTGTGTGTGTGTGTGTGTGTGTGTGTGTTGGGGGGGTTGTTACTGTGTGAAAACTGGTATCAGGTGTCTTACTTGCTCAATAATCCGGGTCAGACTCTTTACTCGGATCAGACTCCGACGTACACGTTAACTCTGGATCCCTCCGTCGCTCCCTCCTGCTCTTCTGAGCTCCAGCACCGCATCTCCTGTTCACTGGGGTAAAACCATGAGGTCCTGTGTTCTCAAGAGGCGGAGAAACAAGAGAGGAAGAGACAGCCAAATGACGGCCAGGAAACAGGAACCAGGCGCAAACACAACAAAGCGGTCGGGGGACAAAGAGAAATGACATCACACTGTTGCTCATTTGATTTGTGTCTATTTTCCTTCCATGAACCGAGTGCCAGTGAGAGTGGAGACCAACATTTTCACAACAGCTGCAGTGATGGTGGGGGCAGTGGGGTGGCACCACTGGCTGAGATGTCGGGCTGCTTGGCTCTGCATCTTCTCCCCGTTTCTTGCCAGGTTTCCTCCCACAGTCCAAAGACCCCTGTTTTAAGCAAACTGTGCGTCAAATGGCCCAGAGTGCGTGCAAGTGTGTGACCTGCGGCGGACTGTCCTGTGTACGCGCTGGCGGTCGGCGAATGTGGGCCAGCCTGGAGACCCCAGGGACCCCGACCTGGACCGGTGCTTGGGGACAGTGAGTACAGTAAACAGTGAGAACAAACACTGTTGCTTATTTGTCCTGCTGTGAGAAGCGGCTCCTGTGGCCACTGACCTTGTGTTTGGTGCAAAGGACCTTCTGCTGAAATCCGTCACAAGCTTGGCAGCTACTCCGGGGTCACGGAGCAGCCAGCTGTCTTGCAGGAGGGACTCTGGGGACGTAGCAGCAAGACACAAGGGTCCCCAGCATCCTGGCACATCCTGAAGTCCTGCTACCATCTCGCCGGTACAGACCCCCCCCACCAGGACCGGCCGGCTGTCCTCATCCGTGCTGCGGGGTAGAAACTCAACGGGGGGGCAATCAGAGCGTTTAAGAGCAGCTGGGTTTGCACAGGCAAACAAAGTGAAGCTGTGCAGAACCCTGATGGGCGCCGATCATGAAGAACGAGGTGCCGGGTCACATCCCCAAACTCCGTGTCCAGCAGCGCTGCAGACTGTCTGGAATTAACCTCCAGCTCTTCACGGCCACAAGTTCAAGGCTATTGTGAGCTGAGAGGGTCAGTCCCACATCTCCTCTGCAGAAACAGCAGGTCCTGGTCAGTGGTCTCAGCGCAGGAGGAACTTAGTAAATCAGACCGGAGTTGCAAACAGGAATAAAGACAAACTAAAAGCACATCTGATGTGGGCATCAGTATGACTTTCGCTGTCTTGCTTTGCTTTGTGCACAAAGGCAGCCGGGATTTGAAAAAACCGCCGCCGGGCCTCTGTGACGTAAGCAGACAGCGGTGACGCAGAAAAGGCGACACAGCCGCTCGTTGGGGCTGCGACGGAACATCCTACTGGAAGCCGGCTAAGCACAGCCAGGCTGTGTGTGTCGTAGCCCGCGCGGTGGGAGAAGTTTTAACCGATGGAAACTGGCTGCGCACCGAGATGAAGTTTTATTAATAATTAAGTGCGGTGGCTTCGCGGGGGACAGATTAACGATCAAGTCCCTGTTGTTTGCGGGACTTCACAGCAATGTCATCCCCTCGGTAGTTGGCCGTGTCGCGCTGGGGGACAACAGTTCACACGCACGCCTGTCGCAGCAGACAGACGGACTCTGCACGTGTCGCTGGGGGGGGGGTGTAGGAACCGGCTCTGCTGCTGTCATGAGGGAGGGCGGCTCGGTGACAGGGCCACAACCGGGTCACCTGACAGGAATCGGTCCAACAGCTCAAGCTGCTGATAACAAGCTGTCCCTGAGGGCGGTTACCCCCCGGGCTGCCGCTCCGCGCGGAAACGCGTAACGCCTCTGACGTCACAATAAACACGCTGCTGTTCACACCCAGGTACCAAACATCGTTTCACGTTAGAAACTGGGGAGATTAAATACATGATTTCTAAAAATTACCCGGCTGTAGGGGTAAATTAGGATCAGCTAGAGTGCAGTCCATCCTCAATTTTACAAATTTAACATTTTATGGTCAGGTGCAAAAACATTCCAGAAAAAATAAATATTAAAAAAACCCATTTTTAAATGCACCATAAGGGAAAATATAGTTATTTGAAACTGAATAATTTGAAGGCGGCGAAGCTGCACTGGTGCAGGTTTCGGCTACACTGCCGACTTCCCTACATTAGGTTATAAGTGTTACTGTAATACAGCGCAGTACTGTACAGCACCATGGTAAAAAATATTTCTAAATGACACACGATGTCGTGGGCTTTTGCCATGGCCACCGACTGTAAATGTACCTGCTTGCAAACACGTGTCCATCGGCACTGTTCTGTTGACCCCCGACTGAGCACAGACCTCACGACTGGAACCACACTGACAGTTTTAAAACGAACTGCTGAAGGGAAAGCTGGTGAAAGAACGTGCTCTTGGTGACCTTTCACATCCGTGTGTAAAACGTGGGACTAAAAGGGCCAGAAAACGCACAGGCGAGATGTTCGGGGTTCAGGTAATGCGAGTTTTGGGCGGCGTCCATAGAGCCGGGGCGACAATTAAAATATTATACCCATCCCTCCATCCAGCTTCCTTAGCCGCTTCGTTCTGCTCAGTTGGATGTGTACAGTGGACGGGATATAAAATGTTGTAAACCTCACAACCCCACAGCCTGTCAACCTTCTGACAGCCAACACACCACACAGGTTGGTTTTTCACACCTGCAGCTGTGACTTTATCTGCTACCATTGAACATCCGTATTAATGTTTTATTAATTTATATTATTTCTATTATAGGCAATGGTTACATGTGCACCTCTTACAAAGTGCTCATACTAACATGGTGAAGTTACCAGGGTAAATGTGTTTCCAGCAGGATCATTTCTGAAAATCTCTATTCTACAATCATGGGGAGAAAAGAATAACTTTGCACCCACATCTCTCCTCACTGTGAAACAAACTTTAACCCTCTGTTAGCATTTAGTCTTAATCCCACATTTAATTTAACAAAATACAAACATTATTTGATACCTTAGGGAAGAAACAGGTGCATAACCTTCATAAATCTCTGCCTTTAGGCTGTGAAGCTGAAATAGCATCAGGTAATTTATTCAATAGTTTTAATTTATAAAAAAACCTTTTGGTTATACAATCAATTATCGATTTTGCACAGGAATGAAAAACCTGTTGAACAACTTGAGAAAATATTTACACTTTCACATAAAGTGGGCTTCTTACTCAGTACAAGTTTGATTACCTCTCGCATGTGGGACACTTGCAGTTGTACTGTGGGAGGAAACCAGAGCACCCAGAGAAAACCCGGGGAGAACCTGCAGCTTCCACAAAGCCGGAACCACGTCGAGATCTACACCCAGACAGCGTGAGCTGCCGAGCCCCGGGCACCTCAGCTGTCACCTGCTTCCTTTATACCAGCAACTCGTCCGCAGTCATCCGCAGTCGCCCGCATGCGGCCCAGATCTCCAGCGAATGAAGATCACCCAGGGTGAAATATTTGTGACGCTACGTAGCGCCTCCAACAATAGTTAAGGACGCACGCAGAGACCTTCCCAACTTCATTTCTTCACATTGTAAACACCTGTGAGCCAAATGACCCGCGATCGTGTGACCAGGGAGACGCCTGCCTGAGGCCCTCCACTTCCGGAACGTTCTGCCTGCCCCTGCAGGAGCCGTTACTGACAGTGAGCCAATGGAAACATATCGCTCAAAGATAAGGTAGGAATAGCGCATTTTTATTACAAACCAGTTTGGTGCTGTTGTGCACGGATACCTTTTATTTTGGTATTTTAATCAAGTTTACATGGCATTTCATCCAGGAAGGCAGGTGAGTCCCACTACAGGGGACCTTGCTTTCCCACAGCAGTGATTTCATGGAGTGAATCAAGCGTCGGGAGGGACCAAGGTTTATGCGGTGTGCTGGATGAACGGACATATATTTAAATAGTAATTTTTTTGGATCATTACCGCGGTACAAAGAGGAGCCGCTTTGTCAGACTCCGATACTGGGGGTTTTGTTCATTTTCAACTACCGCTGCGCGTGCACACCCCCCCCCCCACGTCCTGCACACATCTGTAGAGGAGAACACAGCCGCACCCGGGTCTGGTTGTTAGTGCAGGAAACCACAGTACTTTGGAT
This sequence comes from Arapaima gigas, assembly GCA_900497675.1. Taxonomy (NCBI): domain Eukaryota; kingdom Metazoa; phylum Chordata; class Actinopteri; order Osteoglossiformes; family Osteoglossidae; genus Arapaima; species Arapaima gigas. Next base: position 260,897 of record UFQX01000297.1, on the reverse strand, counting down.
TAGGCACTTGAAGATTTGGCCCAATAAATAAAATGCTATGCTTGTAATAGGCCTTAAGTGCCATCATGTCCACTAGATTACAAGATATGGGTGTAGACTAAAGGCTTCTTGAGAACACTAATTGCCAGAGACCAACGCCATGTCTGTTGAGGGTCGTAAAAAAAGAAAAAAGAATAATAAATGGAATGGGCTCTCGACAGGCATACAGGATGTGATGCATTATGGGATTGCTTTGTCTTAATGAGACCGGGCTTCATTCCTCTGAGGCTGCACTATGCCATTACTAAGGGCTTGATTTAGTCCCATAAAGCAGACCGGCCTTAACTTCCCACAGTAAACGTCTGACGGGCGTTTTTTTGCTTACGTCGCTGTATCTATATATACGTTTCAACTGGAAATGGAGGGGAAAACTAAACGGAACATTTTCTTGGGGAAAAAAAAAAAGACAACCTGTCTCTGCAAACATAGGAGTAATATGGTTCTGTTTAAATCTCACACTCTTCAAATGGCACAATTAACACTGTGCTTAACTTCACCGCTTATTTTTATTATTTTTACTTGCGTTTTACTCGCACGGCTGCCTTTTCCAGCAAAGCTCTTCAGGAACCACACTGAGATTAGGTTAGTCCATGTCTAAGGCACCTGTTGCCCGGACAGAAGGCGGGAGCTTTTCCCTACCCCGTTTACACCGCTGTACTTCAGAATTACCCCCCAGCAGCGCAGCAGCAGACAGACAGCGAGGCGACTGCACAAATGAGTCTTATTGCAATCATTTTTATTGACTACATTTTTGCCTTGTAAAAAGGGCCCTGATTGCAGCTCTTCATAGAAGATGCTAAATTTTTCACTAAAATGTGAAAAAAGGAAACAAAAAAATGCCAAGTACAAAAATATCATTTTTCCTACACTGCGATTGTTTGGTCTGAGTCTAGAGTCAAACTGTATTAAAGCAATAGAACAGACACCCCTATTCCTGCAGCAGTGCTGTTACATTAATATGCATTTTTAATTGTTCAATGGCCCGATCAAATTGTGTAATTCCTTGTGTAAACAGATCTTTTCCTCACGAAATATTGTACAGAATTGTAAATTCCATATTTAACGGAAAAATTTTCAGCACAATACCAACGTTTTCCCATCAGTATTCAGTCCATTCCTGTCCAACTGGTGACTTCATCAATATTTATTGCCAAATTAAACTGCGTTGGAAAAATTAATATCTAATGCTCATATGTACATATTAAGAAATCAGAAAAGAAAGAGGAAGATCATTTCTGAATGCAACATCCAGCACTGCTTGCATTAAAGGGGTGCGAACACACATTTTAAATCATCTAGGTAACCAGAAAGAACAAAACTACAACCTTGTGTTAATTGAGATTAAAAAAAAAAAAAAAAAAAAAAAACCACTTATATTCACAAATAAGTCCCCCTCGCAGGTCGAACTCTGTGTTCAAAAGTGCTCAGTTCAAGGTGAGTGGAGCGGAACCCCAGCCAAACAGCTGAGGATACAACGCCGCTTCTCATTGGTCCACAGCAGCAAGACTGACACAGCTCTGGGCCAATAACGCTGTTTGGTCATGTCGGGCTCAGTCCGTTTGCCCACTGTGGTGACCGCAGTAAAGTTTTACTCACTGCGAGCCAGTTCATTCGCTCAACCACTGAGCCTAAAGCCAGACAGTTTGCATTCACACCGTTTCACAGGAAGTCAAGTTTTCACCCATTTACACGTTACCTTGGAGATTTAAACCCTCTTCACTTTATGCCATTTTCCAGCACGTCTGAGGTACGGTCACGTTCAGCGGCGCCATGTAGCTCGGCTGCTCTCGCCTTTGGCCCGGCTTCGTCAAACTACTGCAAGCGGGATTCCGTTTGGCCTCGGAGAGGCCGGCTGGCCCACGAACCTACAAAAATACCCTGTGACCTCATCAGGTCTGGATTTGGAGATTGACGCCAGACCTGGTTTCCGCCACCGAGTCCAGTCCAGTTTGGGCATAAGCTGAGCTTTCAGCCCATCACTTCAGCTGCGTCCACTCGAGCCGCGGCCAACGGCCGTGTCCAGTTACCACAGGACGAAGGCAGCTGCTGGGGGGGCGTGAAGATAAGAGAAAGAAGAAACAGCAAGAGGTGCAAGACGAAAAGGCCAGCTTTTGATCGAAGATTAGTGTCGGTCCCTTTCAGTGTGAACTTTTATCAAAAAAAAAAAAAAAAAAAGAGAGACAAGGCAGGGTCTTGGGGGGGGGGCCGAAGGGCGAGGGGCTAAAAGCAGAGCTAGGAAGAGGAGAAGAAAGGAGGGGCTGGTTGAAGCGCGGGGAGAGATTAGTGCCAGTCCAGAGACGACAGCGAGAGGCCGCGAGGAGCCATTCCTGCAGTTTCCCTCAACACGCGACTCTGGGCTCAGGAAGCAGCACATCTGCACGTACGTAGAGCTGTGATCAACGTGGCCACAGGATCTGCGAAATAGGCCCCAGAAAAGGAGCTAGTTGCTGACCAAACTTTGACCGCTTTTTTTATGACAAACAAAATTGCTATGCACTCTAAGATTAGAGAGTGTATAAATATAGTTTGGTCGTCCTTCCCCCCCGTGTGCAGTTCGGTCGACTACAATTAGATGCACAGAAGTGAACAATCAAGGCCACCAATCCGGAACGTGTAATAGTGCGTTTGTGTGTGTGGGTGTGTGTGTGTGTGTGTGTGCGCGCTCACTTGTGCACAGACACGTGTGTTTGCTTCGCTGTCACTACAGGGACGTGGACTTCGCTGAGAATGGCTGTGTAACAACAGGGTAGACGTTCCAGCACGACAGGGTGGAGACGGCCACGGAGCACTCAGGGGTCAGCACGTGTTTTTTCAGGCCAGTTTGGCAGCGGGGCTCTGTCGTTCACAGGCTGTGTGCAGGAGAGATCCACGGTGCGCAAATGCCTGTCGGAGGGTCATCTGGCGGAGGACGGTCAGACGGTCAGCAGGAGTGGGAGAGGGAGGACGAGGAAGAGAGAGAGCAGAGCCCTCGTGACTCCAGAGGCAGCACCATGAGGGGTCGGGGTACCTGGGGGAGGTGAGGAATCCCATTAGGAAGAAAGCAGGGGAACTGAAACAATATCTTGAGCGTCTACCTCCTCACGTTGAGCAACGGAGGGACAAACACCCGGGCAGATGGGAAACAAACGCCTGTTGTATAAACACAGAAAACACAATGAACGCGCTTACCCTGCCCCAGCTTGGACCCCGTGGGCTCTGGAAGAGGCAAAGACACAGAGGAAGGAAGAATTATTCTGTGTATTTTGTTCCCATTCATAATCACAGCAAAACTTTAACACACATCCAGGCAATGAGAATGGAAATAAACAGGACAAGGTAGGACCCCCGACTCGGGCACAGTTACAATGAGAAAGTGCTGCAGGGCTGACGGGAAACGGGGCCTGATGAGCAGAGAGAGGGGCACCAGAAAGGGGTAGAAAGGGTGTGGGGTGTAAGTGAATGCAAGTGGAAAGAAGTACCCAGAAGACAAGGGGAAGGGGCACAAAGAGACGAAGACAGAGTGACAGAGCGAGACAGAGGAAGGGACAGCAGAAAGAAAGTGACAGGGAGAAGGAGAGGGAAAGGAGTGTGAGAAAAACAGAGAGAGAAAGGCGAGGAGGGAAGGAGAGACCGTAAGAAGGTCAGACGGAGAGGGGGAGAGAGACGGCGAAGGGCGGGTGTTTGTGTCTGGGTGTCATTTGCACAGCAGGGGGCGGCTAAAAGGAAATAATGGAGAGAGAGAGGGAACGAGGGAGGGGCGCAAGAAAAGGAGAGAGATTGCTGAAGTGCAAATGTCATGTCACCGCTCTGGGGGAAAACCCCCACCCACCCCACCCGCATCCGAAACCATTTGGACCCAATCTTGCACAAGAGGAGCTACTCCATTTATTTATTTGCTTTCGTTTGTTAATTTCTTTATTTAAATAAAATCGTGTACACTAGATCACCACATATTGATAAGTTGTGCTTAATCAGAGTGTGTCCAGCATTGATCCAGCCTGGAGGGGCCTCCAGATTTCAGCCTTAAGCCTTGGCCAGACAAGACCTGTAAACTCTGGCCTCCTGCATCGATTTCCACGCAATTCTGTGTTAAGCCTACAAGTCAGCTGTATCGACTAAGAGCCTGCGGTGACTGGTTCAGCCTCCGGCGCGCTGTAGTACCATCAGTGATCAATAAGTGCTGCCTGATGAACAACACATTTCAAATTAAATTCATTACCGCAGCACTGTATGAAATGGCTCGGACATACTGGGCTTGTGTGACCTTTCTCTTGCTTACTGCTATCAAGCAGGAGCAGCAGAAAGACGCGGGTCCTTGGCTACAATTATTTTAAGTCACGTTGATGGATAAATACACAAATATATCAGGTGGAGATTTAAAAAACAAAAAAAAAAAACAAAAAAAACCCAGAGTATTACAGAGAATAAGCGCTGCCTGAAAGGATAAATAAAGGAGTTAAAACCCCCCAACAGAACAGTTAGTTTAATACTCCGGATTGGTAAATGTGGCTTAAAGTTTACAAAACACACAGCGACTACAATAGCTATAGTATTTGTAGACAACACGAACGCAGAAGAGCGCAAACTGCTCCTCGGCTCTCCTGTACCTGGTGCAGAAAGGTGTCGACTCGCTGAGGAGGGAAGAGAAAGGGGGGAAAAAAATTTTAAATCATAGAACAGGAAAAGTTCTTCCACGTACAGAATTTAACTGAGCTTTGGTCCATCAACCAGGTAACGGAGGAGAAAGTTTGTTGGCTCCCGTGTCCACTGCCGCGGACATCGAGAAGCCACGTCATTCACAGCAACAAGCTCTGCTTCTCACCGCTTCCCTTGCCGCCATTTTACACCAACAGCAGCACAAGCAGCCCGAAAAATTGCGACCATTTGTTCGTGCAGTGAAATGGCGGCTGCTAAAAGGGGGGGGGGCGCGCACGGACAAAACTGATGGGTACAAAAAGTTTCGCTATTTCTATAAAATAGGTGCAGCACAATGGAAAAAGAGGGCATTTGAGCGGTGGGTGCAAGGTATCGCAGCTTTATTTCCAAGTAAAAATGAAGAGATTTCCTGAGAAAATAGTGAAAAATGAAACCGATAAATGAGAGAGAAAAGGGAGTGAAAAGGAGCAGAGAGGGACCAAAAATGACCATGATGGTGCGCTCACAGCAGGAGAGGGAGGGAGCAGCTAAGAGCAGCAGAGGACAGGAGGGGGGATCAATTAGAGAGAAAGCAGAAATGGCTGTAATGGCTTTTCTCAGCAGGGGAGAGAGGGAAAGAGAAAGGGAGAAGGGAAAAACAACACAAGAATTAATGTTTTGACAAGATGTCCTGAGAAATCATCAAGAGGAGAGGGGCGGTGGTGGCGGGGGGGGGGGGTGTGCAACGTCAGTGTCACCGCGGGATGGGAGGCAGCGCACGGCGACACGCAGAACCCCTCACCGTTAGGCCTCTTCTTAAACGAACACAAAGGGCCGACGATGTCACAAACTTAAACACTGACACACACCAGAGACAGAGCTGAGCGTGAAAGAGACGTGTCAGAGTTACTACGGATGCAGAGTAATACGGCCGTGTCACAAGAATCCCAGCAGCAAACCTCCTCTCCTGGTATCGGACCCCGACGTGCCGAAAGGTAACAGCAAAGGCCGCTTACTATCCAGTCAGTCGTGTACCGTGTGTCGTATTGAAATTCCAGCAGCACTAACTTGGCGCATTTTACATACTACAATAACAAGTGGAGTGATTGATGTTAACCGTGTTTGGACACGTGAAACAGATGTCCTACAAAGCAGGAGAGAAAGCCAATTTCCCTCACGGCGTCCCCCCCCCATCCAATAAGGGGAGCTTCCAGGAAAGCAGTGGCACCAGGTCCTTCTGGCCTTGAGCGCAAACAATCCTGTGTGTACAGAGCCCTCAGAAACAAAACTTAACGTGGGGCAAGACTCATCTCGAGATTTCGTGCTTTGATTGTCTCCACGTGAGCATGCGTGTGTGTTGGCCACCACCACGGTCCTCACACATACTCGTTCACACAGGTTGGCTCACGCTGGCATGCAGCCTTCGAACATCTCTTCTACATCAGCGGCACGGAGCCCCGGACATGAATTTCCCCCTGTCGGCTGTTTATTTTTTCTGACTGCACTCAAATTACTTCACTCCGACTATAATTGGAGCCTTTTTATCTGCTGTCTGCTGTTGAGACTTAATATAATTCAGTTGAAACTTTAATAGAGAAGCTGGAAGAGAAAGGAGCAGACACACTGATACTACAGGAGCTGTGCTGACAACCACTGCCTTCCCCAAACTCCCCCTTCTGTTCCCTGTCAGATGAAACAGAATCTCTGAAGGATAAGATGAATCTTGTGGGTAAAGAGAGGAGCGTAGCTGGAATAAACACCCATAATGGACAGCGGCTGCGCGTGTCCTAAAACTCCATTAAAGCAGGTGAGTCCTGTGTCGTCCAGGAAAAGGTTCATTCAAAGAGGGAAGAGCCAGAGAGACGTGGCAAGGGGAGGAATGAGGGGATGTGGGGGCGGCAGGGAAAGGGTGACAGCAACACGGGACCAAGAGAGGGACCGCGATGGAAGGTGAGGGGGGGAGGGTGGGAGACAGGGAGCAGTACTGGATAGAGGGGAGATTAGTCTTGCTCTGGTAACGACAGATCATAAAAACAAAGGAGGGAGGGAAGAAGAGAAGAAACCGGGGGGGGGGGGGGTGGATTAGTGCCACTTCAAGAACGTCAGGACATGGGGGGTGTTGGTGGAGATGGAGAAGAGGGGAATCCTCGAGTTTAGTCAGGATTAGTCTCGCTCAGAGAACATGGATGGTAGGACAGTTGAGATGGGCAATACTGGCTTAGAGACCGAGGCTAGGCAGGGGCAGCAGGAGGAAGAGACCGCATTTCTGCAAACAGGCCGCATCTGTCGCAAACCCGGCTGCTGACGCCCGGAGTCACGGTCACCTGCGCAGTGTGGGAACGTTGACGGGGAGGAGCAGGGCCAGCCTCTCCACATTTCCACTTATTTACCTTAATGATGAAGCGTGTGAAGCAGAAAAGTTTGTGTTTTTATCAGCCCGCCCGCACCTGCGCCATTTTCAATTAAAACAGTCCAGCACTAATAAGCAATGAATGGCCAGTACATAACTATAATAGCAAGTTATAGAAGAATCTGCACAATTTAATCATTCCCTCGTTATTTAAGGGAATTTCTTTAAATATTTCAAATGGGCCTAATTATATTAATACTCATCAAGGGTTGAAAAGTGACTGTGAGCGCTAATGAGGGGCCCGGCCTGCCCTGGTCCTTCGGAGCCAGGCTGCCCACAGAGACACGGGTTCCCACACCAGCCGACCGGCGGTCCCTCTGGAAATCAGTTCACTCGAGTGGAAGGTCAACATTTCTCTTGGCTTCTTTCGCGCTAAATCAACTCTGAGAAGACGGCACAGACTTGCAAACTGAGTCTGACAAGTGATTTGTATTAAAGCAGGGACCCAACATGTGCCCCCCGCCTCAAAGTAAGCCTCCCTACCATGTTCCTGTGGGTCACAGAGGGCTTCTAAGCCCCCCGCCCCACATATGTACTTTGGCTGCGAATATACTCGCAGTCTAACAGAGTTCAGGTGGTTTTCAATGGGGAAACTGGGACTGGTAGACAAGAGGAGGGGGGGGGGGTACAGGAAGGCGGTGTCACAGTTCCATTCACACACCACTTTGAGAATGTTCACGACAGGCACCAGAATAAGCAATGAATGGCTTTAAAATTGGGGGGCAGAGGGGTGGCAAGAGGATGGGAGCGAGAAATAAAGAGCAAAACCAGAGAAGGGACAGCAAGCTGTAACCTGGCACTGACTCTGGGCCTCGGTTTAGGGGGGGGCAACTTACCTGACTCGCAACACACCGTGACCCTGAGCGTCAGACAGGGCAGCCGCGGACCATCTTTACTAGGCAGCGCTGGGGACAAAGAAGGAGAAGAGTCATTTACCCAGCACTCATTGAGAGCTACTGAACACAAATGCTACGGCAAATGGAAGAGAGCAGTATGAGATTAATGAAATGCTAATTCACATTCACATTTATTCATCTGGCTGAGCCTCTCATCCACACAGACATACTGAGCTATCAAGGCAAAAATCAAGTAATGAACTTGTATGCTTTTGCCAGCATTTCCTTCATCATATTAAATCAGCGACTGTCCAATTAGACCAACAGGCCTCTGCTTGGGCAGAAACGCATCCACCGCATTTGACTACGAATCAAGCGGGACATTGTGCTTTCAGACAGAAAGCGAAGGAGACAGACTGGTGTTATTTCTCACACGTTTCCAGTAGTTGTACAGGTTCACCTTGGAGATTCCCCTCCACACAGAGGATTAAACTGAGCCCCTGGACACCAGCCTGGCTTAATACGGACACTGCAACCAACACCCGCATGTCTGCCCCTCAGTAATCACAACTTTAAGCACCTTTACAACAAGGTCAGAGAGTCAGTGTGCAAACACCACCCCCCCTCCCCCCCACACACACAGACACACAACAAAATAACAACTTTAAATACCACTGCAATGTCAGGCCTGAAGAGAAAAATACTCCTCCAGAGCTTCAAAAGCCTTCAGACCAAAGCACTGGTGTTTGCAATATCATGCACATAAAAACACACACAGAATACTGGTCAGGAATACACACACACACACACACTCCGAGTGTCCACTCAATAAGCACAGCTCAGCAACAGTGTCAATATTGCACCAAAGAAGAGACAATGAAAAGGGAAAAGCAAACTGTCTGAGGACACTGACGCTCTCGGTCAACAAAGATGGAGGGAGGAGGAAGAAAGGGGAGCTGAGGCAGAGTCGGCCCTCATAGCCCCAACGCTGAGCGAAAGGTCCCTTTACAGAAGTCCACAGTTATCATTAAACGGCGACGTTGCTGCGTCTCACATACTCCTTGGAAGATTTCATCAGACAGCCAGTAGCTAACAGACTGTATCGCTAGTACCGAACATCTGTAGCGCTGACATGTGACTAGAGTCCACACCCTGAAGCCCCACAGCGACGGCGCGATGCCCAGCTACACGTGCCACCCGGGTCAGCTGCACAAAAACCACTTCTGTGCCTGTTAGAGATTAATGGAACAAAAACAGGGTCCTGAAAGTACACCAACATCAGTCAGTGTGAGGACGGCCCAACATCTGGCAAAGTCAACGGCTAAAGGTCACCCCGTCTGCCATTACTCTTCCTTATTATTCTAGACACAGTTATGTCCAGGATCGTGTGTCTCAGGAGCAGACAGACAGACAGACTCACAAGCAGGTGGGTGTATATTCTCACTATCGTGTGAGGTGTTGTCAAGTTCGCCTAGGCAGAGCCACACAATGGGACTTGTGCGGTTGCATGCAAGAGCTCTCATGGCTTCACAATGCCCCATTGTCTATAACACCAGAGCGGTAATTTATGCAAAGATTCCTTCTCTCCGTCTCTGTTTCCTTCCTTTGTTATTTTCCCTCTTGTTCCTTGTGGGACCCCCTTCTCTCACCAGTCCCCATTCTGCCATTCCAATTCACCTCATCTTTTTTCCCTTTCTTTTGCCCCATCTGTTTCTCCTTCGTTCTCTTTCCTTCTCCTCGCAAACCCCCCCCCCCCACACCTTCCTTTCCCTGGTCTACAGGCCATCACCTATTTACCTTCTCGCTGCATATTATCCCTTTAACCCAATAAAGGGTGGTAATGGACCAGTGGAAAGCTTCAGAGAGAATCAAATGAAATTATAAATGAGGAAAAAAGACCACAGGTCCTTTGGCTCGTGCAAACAAACAAGTAAGGAGAAGCCTGGGAGCACAGTGGCAAAACAGGATCATGTTTCGCCATCAACGCTCTCGTGCTCTCTCCTACACTGGCCTACGCTGCAATCTCAGCACTCGCAATGTGTCAGAAACCCATGAGCTCAGAGATTTACGTACTAAACGTACGATCGCAACAAATTTCCAAAAATTAAAGTCTGCACATTTTCTTAAGATTATTACATTAATAGTTTGAGGGGAGAAACGAATAAAGCAAGTATGTAGGTGGTCATACACAGAGACACACAAGCCATGACTCACACATGTAATAGTAGCTGTGCCCAGGCAGAAATTCAAACCCCAGGGAGAAAGGCGTGAACCTCTGGATCTTCTCAGAGAAGCGCATGGGGCCAAAGGGTGCATGCGGTCGGTTGCATTCCCAACGCTTTATGGTTTCTTGGGTCTCCACGCAACCTTGGAAGTGGTGCTTCTCCACCAGGTAAAGCGCCAGCGTCTCAGGCGAGCCGACTGGGGGGGCATCGGGGTGGTAGTGGGGACAGTAGATGTCCAGGTAGTCGCTGATGTTCACCTGAATGGAATAGTCTCCATGTGCCAGTCTGGGAAAGTAGCACCCAGAGGCAGAGAAGAAACATTAATTTTCATGTGACACATCATAGATCAACACAATCAAAATGCACATTTTCAAACAAAAGACACAGTTTAAATTTCTATTTAAAATGTAGGGTACAGTGTAATGGAAAGTAATATTGCCATATAGCTGGGTCAAAACCAGAATTTATTCACACAGCCTTTATGGTAAAATTATTTCTAGCATGTATACAAAGCATCAAGGTTATTATTGCACATTTGGTTTTTCCTTCATCATCCACCTCATTATTAAACAGTCAAAGCATAACGGACGTTTCTCAAAGATTTCTCTTATGCCTTTAACCATCACACACCAAGAGCAAGAAGTAAAAAGCAACAAGTCTGAGAACAATATGCAGACCCACACCGGCCCTGGTGCTACAGTCCATTTAAACTGGACATTTATAGAGGGATCTGGAAAAACAACTTTCCATTTCTCCTTTCGCTGTACATGAGAGGTGGGGAGTGCACTCGACTTCTCCAAGAACATCACACACTTGCCCTGAGTTTACAGGGTCACCGACAGACCGACCAGGGAGGATTCTCACAAAAAGCAGGTAACATTTTTACAAACGGTTAAATCTTAATCCATTCTTGCATTTTTTTCTTTCAGTGGTATCACATTTTTAAAAAAAAATATTCCTCTCCAAAAATTCCACCGTAGACAACATGTTCTACCAAACAGCAGGAACCTGTATTGTTTGCTGTGGAATTATTTCATACAAGTAAATAAAAAAATAAATAAATAAATTTTGAGAATTTTTACCGCTTAATGCATTATCTTATTGGGACATTGCCAACCAGCTGACGTCGCTGGAAAATTGTCGGGCAAAAACAGATTGTGATAGAATAAATAGCAATTTTAATATGCGACCGTCCATTGTGTTTGCTTCCAGCTGCCTTGGCGAGACGCGCGAGGAGCCACAACGGACTCGCTTTAAACCTTCACACAGCCCACGGTGCAGTTGCCCTTCATAAATGTATTCGTTTCTGTAAAAACCCCACAGTATAAACAGGCAATATATAAACTGTCAACGACACAATTAACCGGAATGAGGGATTCAGCACAGTAAATAAATAAGGTAATGAGGGAGGGTAATGAGAACCAGTGAAGAGGAGTTTCCTGTCCTCTGCTGCCAGCCACAGGCAGGTTCCCCATACACTCCTCATGGCTTCCAGAAGGTGTGTGAGCTTCTCCGTGGACAGCGTTTCAAGAAGGGAAGCCCGGTGCCCGCAGCGGCTCTGCCGCTCCAAAACCAGCAGAACTATTTCTGGAGGCCAAATTCCTGCAGCAGGAGATCAGCGGTTCTCCAGTATTTACAGCAGCGTTTGCACTTGCACTGTTCTTCCAATTTTGCACCACCGACAAACAAGCTCTTTCACTGGCTGAGAATTACAAACGTGGGAGAACAGCGACTGACCAAGGTCTCCTCCTGGGGGGGGGGGGCAGTAAAAAAGGGAGGAGTGGAAAAAAAAAAGTGAATGTAATGCAAGTTACACACTGAGAAGGTGAAGGCAAACAGAGACGAATGTTGCACAGTAAACACACACACACACGCACGCACGCACACGCGCGCGCGCGCGCATGCTCGCTTTTGTCTTAAGCGCGTGGCTAAACAGCATCATTAAGGAGGCCCTTAGCAAATCCACGAAGAGCCTTATTTTGACACTTGTTTCCAGAAGCAGTGGAAAATCTTGCTATGCTTCATCGGGAAGGTGCCCCCCACCCTACCCTCTAGTCGGACAGACAGACAATGGCAGTTAGGGGTGGGCGGCTACCGAGGGGGAAAAGGTGAAGACAGGAGACACAGAAGAAAGGAGAGAGGGAAAGAAAGAAGAAGGGCCTCTGTTTTAATTAGTGGCCCTGGAGAGCATCTTGTAGGAGACAGCAAGAAGACAAGATGTATTTTAATTGGTGCCGTTCCACGCGGAGATGAGAGGAGGGAGCAGGCCGAGAGGGAAGGTGAGCGGGAGGGAGAGCCGAGAGTGTGGCTGGAGCCGCGAGTTGACGCCGGCCATCGTGGGTCTTCACAGGAGAGCGCCAGAGCAAGCCACAGCCAGGAGTGTGGCGTAGGGAGAAGAGGGGCAACCGAGGGGAGAGAAAACACGGAGAAAAACATGAGGGTGCAGGAGAGAGAGGGGAAAAACAGAAGAAAAGAGGAGAGAGGGCAGGGAGAGACACAGAGGAGAGGGAAACGAGATTTTAAATTTCAGAGACGAGGTGCAAAAGCAGGAAGGCTTCAAAAGAGAAAATTGCAGGGAGCAAAAACCCAAAGACGCAGGTGAGCTGTAGAAAGACATATATTTAGAAAAACAAAACAAAAGAAGGGGAAAACCGAGCAATACAAAAGAACGAACTAAAAAAAAAAAAAAAAAAAAAAAAAAAAAAANAGCAAAAAGGGCACAAAAAAAAAAAAAAAAAAAAGGGAAAACCAAAAAAAAAAAAAAAAAAAAAAAAAAAAAAAAAAAAAAAAAAAAAAAAAAAACCAGAAACAGAGACGAAGGAGACAAAATGACGCGGGACAGCTGACAGACACCAGGGCTGCAGAGGACAGCGACACATGACCAAGTGCGACTGCGTTCCACATGCTGACTGGGGTGGGCGTTCTGCTAACCAGCATTACAGTCGATGGCGGTGACACTGTATGGGTGACAAATCGGCCCGACAGCACGCGATTGATTGGAATTGCTCAAACGCGACTTCAACAAGCCACTTCAATCGATACCACGTCTGTGTCCGTCTCCAGCCCAGGAAAGCACATCTCAATTAACTACAGCTGCGCGCTGCTGGCCAGCGAGACGCCCGCGTGCTATAATTATATTGCTCGTTATCACAGTGCTATTTATTTCTTAAACTGATGTCAAGCTTTTTCCCCTCCCCGTGACACTCCGGCGGAAACGTAGCTGGTGATTTAATGCAGGTCATCAGCACCTGAAGCAGAAAGCAGAATCAGAAACGCGGACCTGCAAGAGGAACCCGCGCCTCTGCTTCGGCTCAGCAAGCGCGCGACCTGACGACACACGACCGTGACCAGCCCATCGCTGGCATCTGTGCGCGACCGTCGCCGCGACTACCGCAGCAGCACCCGAGTTGTCTGGCCCTCTGCCGGCCTGCCCTTCATCTAACTGTTGCTGCCGGAGGATTCCGAAAGCCTCTTCCTGCATCTGTACCTACTCTTATTTTGAGAAGTCTCAGCCAAGCACTCTGTCCTTTCTGCTGTGAGGTCCTCCGGTGCTGTCCAAGCCCCCACCCTGCCCACACGTCCCCCCACGAACGAAGCGCGCTCAGGTAATTATGCAAAGGGCGGGTGCCAAAGACGTCCGTGCTGTCAGCTCCCCCTCTCTCATTGCTTCCCTGCCTGCCTTCCCCTGCACCATAATTACACCCGACGGCCTCCCGTTTGGCCAGAAGCGGAACAGAGAGGGCTGGGCAGAGCCCAAGGTGCCGCACCCCACAGCGGCTGCCTGAGCCCTCTGCGAGCGAAAAAGTGCAAAACAGGAAAAGAAATGAGCAAAATACGACAGAAGATCATTTATTATTATACAAATAAACCAATGCAGATTGAACACGCGGCAGCGCTCAAACAGCACAGCACTGCATGACTGCATGGCGCCTTATATAAGAGACCTGCACATAATGTGCACTTGCGGTATGTCAAGCACTTGAGGGACTACTTACAGTAAACACGTGTAAATAGAACACACACATTTGAGGCGTTACACAAGCTCTTTCTGTGAATAACAATGGAAGGGGTGCGTGAAGAGGGTGCCGAACCACCGCGCTGCGAGGGGCACGCGGGGTCCCGCGGCCCTCGAACCATAACCACTGACAGGCTGCAATTAACGGCCTTATTAGTCAAATCCAGTCCGAGTTGGAGGTTTAGGAAACTAAAAGGATGAGTGGTGCAAACCTGCTGCTCCATGCAGGCCTTCCAGAACCTGCCGGTGCGCAGGGAGGCTGGAAGTGGGGTGGTGGGGGGAGGAGAGAGAGCAGAAGAGACTGACACCGACAGGGCTGCGTGACAGAGACAGGGTGGGGAGGGGTTAAAAAAAAACAACCGAAAGAAAGAAAGTACATTCATCCCCCAAAGGGTTCCCCCGCTTCAGTGCCCTTTCACTCCACAGGCCGTCCCTCCATCACAGAGTGAAAGAGGGGAACAGACGGCCCCGCCTGAGCCAGCGGAGCGAGAGGGGGAATGGAGAAGAGCGGGAGAGAGCCAGAGGGGGAGAGGAAAGGGAGTTTGTAGATCAATGTGAGCTGATGGGAGGGAGATCCGTCACTCGTTCTCGCTGTCTGTCTCCCTCACATCACTCCTCCTGTGGCGCCCGGATCTCCGTTGCCTTCTCTTTCGCCGACAACCTTTTCTCAATCGCTCTTGGTGGGCTCGGTGGGAATACTGCGGTGCTGTCAGGGCTCTCGGAGAAGCATGGCGGATAGGTGCCGCATGTTGCACGGAGCACAACGGTTGCAGAGCCCCCCCCCCACACACAAACAAACAAAACAAACATTTTGCCATCGCTCAGAGGAAGGTGTGCAGACAAAATGGCCGTCGCCACTCTCCCCACCAACGGGGCACCAAATGACCCTTCATTTGCCACTAGATCACATGATCCCTGTGCAGTGGATCTACCACGGCCTCCTGTTCTCCACACACAGCCAAAACATGAGTGTGAAAACACACAGCTCTGCGTCTCATGTTATGTCTATGCTACCTATTGGAGCCTGCAGGCCGACACATCCTGCACAGCAAGTTCAGACATCTGTTCCTCCTCCTAAAGGAAAGGAAATGTTCACAGAAACATCTTGATATCTCCCATGTATTTATCGTAGCTGTGGACGACAACAGAGGTTACAGCTGCGACTCCTCAAAGAAGCTCGACTGGCCGCCGCATTCCCCCTTCGTGCCACCCGTTTGTTCAGTGCCACCTGCTTCCTGGGATAACCTGGCGTCATCTGGTGAGGAGGCAGGTTGGGATCTGCTGCACAGCTGGCACTCCTCCCCACACACTCTGTATCCTGGCAGGACAGAGGACTCCTGAGGCCCCCCCCCCCCCACTACACTCACTTTGCCTCCCAACTTCACTGCCGTGGGATTTGTAGTCATTTTGCGGGTCAGGATTGATTTGCTCGGTGGTGCTGCGGGGAGCAGAGTTGGATGTAGCACTCAGTCCTACGAGGGATGGGAAGGTGCCGTTTTGGGCAAGCTTCTCACAGCGACATGGGGATTTAGCTGGGCTGCAGGCTGGTTGCATGTTTACATGTGCGAGCGCTGGGCCACATGCCCAATGCAGGCAGGCACCCTCGATAAGCTCCCCCATCTCTGTGGCTGGAATTTGAGCCCTACAGGGGCCGCTGGCTGCTCTACTGTGAACCGCAGGGGTGTGGGGTTTGAAGCCTTCCACAGAGGAATTATTGGGGGAGCTTTAATTTCTGTTTTGCAGGGCCACGGAGACTCTGTGACTATATGGCGTGTCCAGGGAAGCACTTCGCTGCCCGGCTGCTGCCTGCAGTGTGCGGATTGACTCACCCCCGTGTCGCCGTGGTCCTATTCAGAAGCTGCTCCACAAGCAGCACCACAGGCAGGACCGGAGAGCAGTAAAGCGATACCAGCGCAGCCCGCAGAACAGTCAGGCGAGGCCAGGAGAGACTTCCTCCATGCTCTAGTAGCTAATGAACTAGCACTGCAGACCCCTCTTCCTCGCGGGTAAAAAGGCACCATATTCACACTGCCCAGGGCACCACTCGCCTACTTTTCTCATCAATGCCTCCAGCCTGTGTAGACAAAACACAGACGTGACATATCGACGGAGCCCAGGACTCCAAGGCCAGGCAACCAGACAGCGTTTAAAGGTTTTGCTGACTCAACAAACAGGCCAAAAGCACCTTTTTTGGGTAAGTGCAGCAAAGATGCGGAGGCGGAAGTTGTGTTAGCAGCGCAACTTCAAACCATCGCCCTGCCAAGACACCTCTGCGGTCTCACACAAAGTTGGGGACTTGGCCAGCGCTTTGGACAAACTATCCATAAAACAAAAGGCTCGCAGCTTTGCGAGCTGGCAGTTGTCCATACGAGGCGCTGCAAATTCGAACCCGGGCCGGAAACTGCAGTTGTGCTTGTCAGTGCCCTCATTGTTTCTCCAGCCAAATATGTGCAGCGAAAGCCCACCTGTATAAATGGGTTAGAGCGAATGCATGGAAGATGTAAAACTCGCGAGCATCATACGGCAGCTCGAAAAGGGCGCCTGCTAAGCAAATAAGTCATGGCAATAAATCAGTGCTGGGCCAGAGATTTATCACCACAAAGTGGGCCACTCTTCTGATGTGGCGGCACTCTCTGGGCGAGGTCACTGCGCCCCACGCTAACACTGCCAGACGCGTACCTGCCCCAGGTGCGGGCTGCCCCCCCTGCGGCCGCTGGGTCACAAGCCCTCCTTAGGAGTTGTCAGGGCTGCTGGATCGAGCACACAAGAAGGGGCTAAATTATTAAGAAGGGGCATCTTCAGTCAGATCCCTACCCCTCCCCACGCTTGCGTGACTTGAAAGTTGGTCTCTTCTCCTCCCTTCTTTCTACCCGTCACGTACTGTCCGTTTTTCTCCCCGTTATGCCAGCCCCCCTTCCTCTTTCCCCCGCCTCCCCAGTCCCCCCTCCCACCTCCCTCTCCTTCTCCCTCACAGTGTTTATTTAAGCACTTTCACGGTCACTGCATTGTAATCTCAGGGGACAATAGTGCCCTTTCTCTCTCTCCCCTGCTCCCTTTCCCCATCTCTCATCCTGTCTCCATCCCTGCCTTTCTCCTGCTCCATCTTTCCATGTCAAAATGCCTCATATTCACACACAAATATGCCTGCATGGGACGACATGGGGGAGTGGCGCTCTGGCCAGCAGAACAGGCCCTCATGCCATGAACTGCATATTTTTAAAAAAATGGTTCAAATTTAAAAAAAAAAAAAAAAAAAAAAAAAA